>CM029597.1:10945112-11034096 GCA_017311375.1 Mytilus coruscus | reverse complement strand
CGGAAATCAAGGTTAATTAAGATGTGGGCATAGGCAACTGGTTAACATGTACATGAAACTAGAATTTCAATGTCATTTGAATTTTCAAGGACATTAAGTGACTTTTTGTCTGTTTATGTCCTGTTACTTTTTGTCTTAAAACATGAATCAGAGGTCAGAGGTTGCATTAAACAATCATGAATTGACTTTGATTGAAAACAATGAAGTTTTCAGTATTATAAATCATTATATTGAAAAGAAAGAACATGATTTCACATTAAAAGCATAGATTGTACAAACCTGAGCATTCAAATTTAAGCTCAACTCAGCTTTTTGTTCAGTTTGTTTTGAAATTGGAACAAGATTAGTATATTTGTTTCAAAAGTAGATTAAGAGAAGAAGAAAACAGTTTTACACATTACTTCTTTTTTTAAGAATTTAATGCAAATTTTAACTTTTTTATGCATGTTACTTCATGAACAAAATTTAACTTGACTAAGATTTTTAGAAAACTCTAGTAGTGCTATTTTTACACAATGACAGGTCATATTTTTTACTCTGTCTGTTTTATAACCTATTGATTTTAAAACTAGTGTTACTAAAAAGATCCATTGTTCAATTTAAATATTCTGGATCCAATTTGTGGCTTTGGAAATTTGAATGTTTATCTTTAAATAATAAATTTTAAACCTTTAAATGTAATACTGCACAATTTACATACAGTATAAAGTTACTTTACAAAGTCAAAATACACATCCTATTGACATACTTGTTATAGTTGTATAAGCTCCGTAATATTTCCATTGATATACGGATTGAACTTCAAATATCATTAGAAATTTAGTGCATCTAAAACTTGATAAGAGAGAAAAAGTTGATTAACTAACAAGTGATATTTCTCTTTAACTTTTTATGTGCCATCAAAGTGCGTTTAAGTACTGGTATTGTAAAGCAATCTTGAAATAGTGATTAAAAAATTTGCCTGATGTGAACTATATGTATATGTGTGACATATCAGGCTGGTGTCTATAAATATTTATCTATGTATTGTGTGCCAAACATAATTATATTGTTATTACTATTTGCAATAATTCTATGCTAGTCCCATAGTTATCTCCCCTGTTTTCTTGACTAGAAAATGATTCCATAGTGATGTCAGGATGAAAATATTTAAAATAATTTACATGATAACAGATTGTTAAGTATTATAGTTTAAAAATAAGTTCCTTCAGATCCCTTGATATTTATTGAATATACCCTTTGTGTCCATTTTAATGTTTCAATAATATTTGGGCTTAGTAAGTGTAAATGAGACGAACTAAGTTCATCCAGTAAATATGTTGGGTAGTTAGATGTTTAGCATCAATCTGAAATATATGTAATTACATTGACCTTTGCAAGTTAGATATTTTTACACTAGATCTACGTAGTCTTTTTCTTTGTTTATTTTGTTTAAAGTTTTTACCTATGCAATGTGAAACAACTTCAGCATTTCCCTAACAGTGCAATATTTTGTTGTTTTTAGACAATATTTTTAAAAGTGTTTTCTTCTCAATAACCATGATAACATTAATTCATGCTTATTTCTATAACGCCATTCACAAACAGAAAAGACAGATATAAAAGCCATACATGACATTCTTCTTATTATTATAATTTAGGAAGTCCGCCCTATTTGCAGGGTCACCGAATTTAAAATTGTCTATTTTTAAAATGCGATTTTAAAATGTTTTATGTACTAGTTAAAATTTAAATAATATTAGAAACAGAATTCAAATTCCTTTGAAAATTTAAATTACCAATGAAACAGCTGGATTTTGTTTTTCTTATACAGAAAATATAAACAAATTCTAATGATGTTTTTTTATTTCAAAAGTATAAGTCCTTTTCTTTCTTTATCACTTCAAAGATTGATTTTTTATTAATTTTGAAGAAATCACACACAAGTATAAATTCATACATAACATATTTTATACAGTCAATAAACACACTATCATGGCGGATTATTAATCTATAGATTTATGACAATCAAAACAATAAGCTGATTCCTACTTAACATTTCAGTTAAGACATATATTTAAATACTTTCTGTAATGTTGTAGAGTAGAAATGAAACGCATGTTACATATTCATTCCTCATTATAATATGCAAATTACCAAGTGGAGATAACTCCTGCTACTGGTAAAAGTGTTAAAAATCCATATTGTCACTCATTATTCATTACTTACAATTGGATCATGAGAATCATTATGTCATATTGTACTGTTGCAAAATGATAAAAACATTTTTATTTCTAAAATGTAAATCGAAAAAATAAAAACTATAGGAACAAAGTTTCAATTTATTCATATGCAATTTGACTGATTTGAATTTGACAGTTTTGGAGGCTGCAGAACTCTTTGATGGAAAAGGAATTATTTGATCCCTTTCAATGAAAAATCCAATTTACTGAAATTATTATTGTTATCTTGACAACAACTTTTATAAGGAATGTGCCTGGATGGGACAACCTTTCATCTGGTTGATATAAGTTTGTGGCAGGGCAGTTGAGTTTGAAAAATTTAATTTGACATGGTAATCTTGTTTATTGCTGAATTCATTCACATTTCTGTAATTGAAAGTGAATGTAGTTAAGTATGAATGGTTGGACAACTAAGCACTTTACATAAAGTCATTCAAAGACCCAAACAGCAAGCAAATCATAATGTTGAAATTACATGATATATGGTAGTCTAAGAATAGATAAACAGGACTAATAATGATCACTCTGCTTGAAAAAATCCTAAATACCTTGCCTGTGTGTACATGATATAAGCCATGCAATACATAGTATGTAACATCATGTAAAGATCATACAGATCATACATCTGTGAATAGTATACTGTCAATATAGTATGTATGTACCAGTTAAAATCAATATTACATTATCGAAACACCAGCAGTTTCAACAGATAAATATGTTATATGAAAGGTTTATAAAAGAGGGACGAAAGATACCAGAGGGACAGTCAAACTAATAGATCGAAAACAAACTGACAACGCCATGGCCAAAAATAAAAGACAAACACACAAATAATAGTACAGATGACACAACATAGAAAACTAAAGACTAAGCAACACGAACCCCACCAAAACTGGGGTGATCTCAGGTGCTCCGGAAGGGTAAGCAGATCCTGCCCACATGTGGCACCCGTCGTGTATTTATAACAGAACATTTATTAAGGTAATTAACTGCAACAAAACTTATACAAGAAAATATTTGTTTAATTCTCACTTGGCCTCTTACAAAAATAACTTATTATTTTGGTAGTATATGTGGCTGGGTTTTTGTCGTACCTGCGACTTTTATCACAGAAAGCTCATCATAGGGATAGTGATCCAGCGGCAACGTTAGCTAACTTCTTAAAAGCTTTATGTTTTAGAAGGTGGAAGACCTGGATGCTTCATACTTTGTATATAGATGCCTTATGTTATGAAGTTTCCGCTTGTCGCATGTTCGTTGTCCTTGACCTCATTTTAAAGTTCAGTCACTATTAAAAAAAAATGTCAAGACTTTTGCAATGTTGGTTTCTTTCTTATTATGAGTAATATGATAACTATATTAAGTATGTTCATACCTTACAAGGTCCTCAGGTCCATCGGGCAGTTATCCGTTGACATAAACCTACTTTCATGGATCATTGACAAAGGTTAAGTTTTGTGGTCAAGTCCCTATATAAGATTCTATAAGCAATAGGTCTACTATATATGGTGTATGGAATGATTGTAAGGTGTACATGTCCAACTGGCATGTGTCATCTGACCTTGACCTCATTTTCCTGGTTCATTGCTCAGTGTTTTTGTGTTTTGGTGACTGTTTTTCTAATAAGATATGAAATAGGTTAACTATAGCTATATTTGGTGTATGGAAATATTTTATGATGTGCATGTCAGTCTTGAAGGTTTTATTTGACCTTGACCTCATTTTCATGGTTCATTGCTCAGTGTTAAGTTTTGTGATTTGGTTTGTTTTCTTATACTATAAGCGATAGGTCATATTTTTGTATGGAAGGATTGAAGGTGTATATGTCTGTTTGGTAGGTATCATCTGACCTTGACTTCATTTTCTTAGTTCATTGGTCAATGTTGAGCTTTTCTGGTTAAGTTTGTTTCTTAGAAACTATAAGCAATAGGTCAACTATATTTAATGCATAGATTGATTGTGAGGTGTGTATGTCTTTCTGTCATGGTTCATCTGACCTTGACCTTATTTTCACAGTTCATTGGTCAATGTTTAGTTTTCTTGATTACTTCTATTTCTTAGAAACTATTAGCAATTAGTAATCAACTATATTTGGTGTCTTGAATGATTTTAAGGTGTACATGTAATTCTCGTTTGGTTTATCTGATCTTCACCTTATTTTCTTGGATCATGTTAAATTCATGTCATAGTTGTAGTAAAGCTTTATATTAAGCACTATCAACATAAAATCAATGGTTAGTGAAGAAGGCGAGACATTTCAGCATATGCACTCTTTTAAACTTATAAATGTTGCAGGCATTTTGTAAAATTACAGAATTTTCTAGCAATTTATAAAATGCCTAACTTTGATAGGCATTATATTAGATATAAAATATAAAATACCTAGTCATTTTGCATAATGACTGAAATTTTGAAACAAAATTCAACAAATTGCCTGTTAAGTTTTATAGGTTATTCGTAGAAAAATACCATTGAAATAAATATATTGTTGTATGACTGTTAAGAAAATGACTAATGGTTCAGTAAACTTAAGCATTACAATCTTTAAATAACAGCTGGGAAAGTTTTACACTCGTAATAACTTTTTATTGAAACTATGTTAAATTATATACGATTGTCATACAAGTGAGAAGTTAAGCTAGCTTTAACACCAGGTTTAATCCACAAATTTTACATAAAGAAATGCCTGTACAATGTAAGGAATATATATGACAGTTGTTATCCATGTGTTTGAGCTTTTGATTTTGAATTTGATAAAGGACTTTCCGTTTTGAATTTCCTTTGCAGTTCAGTATTTTTGCTATTTTACTTTTAAATAAGACTCTATCTGTATCTCAGATAGTAATTGTATTATCTTCTTGTCAGGATGGCAGAAGGACAAATTGTTCTTACAATAGAATAAAATTTACAAACGAAATTTTGAAAATCTAGATTCAAAACAAAAGTGTGTTATATGAAGCATTGAGGGAAAATGTTATACGAGACATCATATTTATTGTCCCCATTCAGTAGGAATAGACAAACGGATTCTCATTAATAGCACTGGCCTCGCCATACACAAATTTGTTTTTCCTGCATTTCTCAATGGATGCAAATAAATAGTTAATCCAGAAAAAAAAAAATCCTACTTCCTCCCATGGCTGATGCTGTTTATTCACAAAACTGTCAACTAACTTTTACATACTTCTTTCTAATAATTTAGAAGAACATGGCAAACGGGTATAATGGTAAAGAGACCCAGGCTAAAAGTTCACCTGCAAACGGAACAGGATTCCCTCCTAGCACTTACCTAGAATAGCAAATGGTCGTCCCCTAATGCATAGATAAATTAATAGTCATCCTTCACCCTCAAAAATATCAAACGGCTATCCCTAAATTCTCAAAAAGCAAAAACATGCAAGTCAGCCTAATCATGATAATATGTCCATTTTATCATTTGGGAACACACGAAAAGAAGGTTTTCATGTGTTTGCTGTTTTAAAACCCATATGTTTTCAAACGTTTTAGCAGAAAAATATATGTTGACAGACTGCTCAATGTATGATGGTTCCGTTTTTCACCAAATGTGGTTGTAGTGCTAAGACAATAGATTTTATTTGCTAAAAAATCAGGACAGATGTGTAACAGATTCTGTCATCCAAATATTAAATGAAATAACAAATGATTGTCGAGTTTAGTACATGAAATTTTAAATATTTCAAGTATTTATTTTAATTTGTTTAGATATAAGAAGATGTGGTATAAATGCCAATGAGACAACTCTCCATCAAGTCATAATTTGTAAAAGTAAACCATTTTAGGCCAAAGTACGGTCTTCTACATGGACTGCGGATTTTAGACTCTTTTAAAAATATGCAAGCGTTAAAATTCAGAAATTATCGCACACTAATACTACCTTGTTAGTCCTTTGGCTTAATTTAAATTTGAAAATTTCATTCTATAAAAAAATCAGGCATTTTGTAATTGAAATGCTTGAATCAGCCAGACAGTTGAGAAAATTCATCAATTTAGAGAATACCTGTAAACATATATACCCATTTAATCCACAATGCCTTTCAACATAAAAATGGTAGCATACGCTTTAAATTTATTACTTTGGGATATCATAAGACATATTTTGTTAATAGTGAACAAAAGGGTAAAACATGCTACACAGAAGAACAAGTGATCAGTATGCTGGAGTTTCTTATCGACAACATATTTGTTTAATTTGAGGTAGACTTTTCTACAAATTGTCGGCATTTCTATGGGAACAAACTGTGCGCCTCTCCTTGCCGACCTCTTCTTATTTTCATATGAATCGGAGTTCCTTCAGACACTTTTCAAAAACAAGAAAATCAAAGAAGCCAGATTATTTAATTTCACTTTCAGATATATTGATGATGTTCTTTCCATTAACAATCCGAACTTTTCTGATTGGGTTCCATTAATATATCCCCAGAACTAGAAGTTAAAACAACCATAGACACGGCTTCCTCCGCTTTTTAGAATTATACCTCGAATTTGACATACACAGTCATCTTAGTACCAGATTCTAGGATAAACGAGACGATTTTAATATGAAATTATCAATTTCCCCACCTTAGTAGCAATATACCAACTTCACCTGCATATGGGATATACATTATTCGATATTCAAGAGCTTGCAGCTCCTACTCAGACTTTGTAAAACGTCACCAGTGTCTTAGCAGAAAGTTGATGAACCAGGGTATGTCAAAAACGGTTCGTCCTTTTCTAAAAAAATCATCGGAAGGTACCAAAAGTAAAATCACAAAATACTGAACTCCGAGGAAAATTAAAAGGAAAGTCCTCAATCAAATGGCAAAATCAAAAGTTCAAACACATCAAACGAATGGATAACAACAGTCATATTCCCGACTTTGTACAGGCATTTTCTTATGTAGAAAATGGTGGATTGAACCTGGTTTTATGGCTAGCCAAACCTCTCACTTGTATGACAGTCGCATCAAATTCCATTATATTGAGAACGATGCGTGAACAAAACACACAGACACAATTGGTAAAATGACAAAATAGGGTTACAGCAGTCAACATTGTGTTATCATCTTAATCACTATAAAACAAACAAATTTTACGAAGAAGCACAAAAAGGGCATACATCAAATTTAACATCCTCATTATGCTTATATCATACGATTGTATTTATCTATGTAAAATCCACCTATAAAGGATGGAAGGTTTTAAGTACTGGCGTAAAATCGCGCGTTTGAAATTCGCACAGGTAGACATAAAATAATTTTGTCGTTCAAATTATAAAGAGATACATAAGTACAGAGTCACGTCAAATGTATATCACAAAAGACAGACTTAACAGTAAAAGTGATATTAATAAATAAAATAATTTTGTCGTTCAAAGTATGACAGAATACATATGCACAGAGTCACGTAAAATGGACATCACAAAAACAGACTTAACAGTAAAAGTGATCTGTACTTTTAAACATCCCGCCATTATGTTATTGTTTTATTATAATTTTGAAAATACGTTGAACGACCAAATTATTTTATATCTCTTCCTGTGTGACGTTTACATTTTGACGTCAAACACGCGACTCTACACTAGAGTTGATGTGAACCTTGCCATTCAGTCACAGGACTTCAAATTTTCCAATCCTTTATGGGTTGATCTAAATACATAGATAACATGTATAAGTAAGCAATGAATG
The DNA here is from genome assembly GCA_017311375.1 of Mytilus coruscus. NCBI lineage: Eukaryota > Metazoa > Mollusca > Bivalvia > Mytilida > Mytilidae > Mytilus > Mytilus coruscus. Next base: position 11,026,187 of record CM029597.1, on the reverse strand, counting down.
TGGTTGTTAAATTGGATAGATGCTTTTCTGTGCTTCTTTGTTAAATATTTGTTTGTTTTGTTCTAATTGAGATTGTGACACGGTAATGACTGCTGTACCCTATTTTGACAGTTTTACCTATTATGTCTGTTTTGTTCAAGCAGCATTGTAAATATAAGGGAATTTGATGCGACTGTCATACAAGTGAGAGGTTTGGCACTATAAACCAGGTTCAATCTACCATTTTCTACATACATTTGAAAATGCCTGTACCAAGTCAGGAATATGACAGTTGTTGTCCATTCGTTTAATGTGTTTTATCATTTGATTTTGCCATTTGATTAGGGACTTTCCGTTTTAATTTTACTCGGAGTTCATTATTTTTAACGGTGATTTTACTTTTATATCTCCTTTGTATAGTCAAATGAATAGTCCCGATTAACGAATGCGACACCATTAAGCAAAAACAGATTGTCATAGCCTTATACCCAACTTTCTAAAGCTTGGGGTATGTAGTGACAGGTAGCCTCTAAACGCAGGAAATTTTACTTTATATTCGAATCAAGAAAACAGTTCTCGAGACTGAATTTTGGCTATTTTTCCCCGCAGTTCCACAGCATGTTTTTTAGCTTGTAGCTAAGGTTGCTATTTGCCTAGATACAATATCAATGTGTTTGATTGATTTCTTTCCAAATTGTTTAAGTGCGAAATTAACAGAAAGATTATCGTTTAATCATGCTAGTTTTGAATAATTTAAATTATTGACCAAAATCTTTGTGTTCTAGCATATTGATAAAATTCTAATTTCATTATAAGCCTTGTTGCAGACAGAATTTCAACCAACCATTTTAATATCATGTTTTAAATTTAAAAAAAAAGTAATTATAATGAAAGAAGATATTCGTTGAATCAATTTTTGGTAGTACTTGGAAGAAGTTTTTCTGAGAATTGATATGATGTTTCATATAAAAAAATCTTTGTCATTTTAGATCACATACCGTTAAGTCTATCATAATACGATGTTTGCTTTTTGGCGTGCTTCGCTGTTATAATTTCATTAGTATGGACAGACCAGTGTTCCTTGGAGAATACCTTATGCAGTTTGTGTGGTAAACGTCAAGTGTCCGACGAGCATCCTGACCTAACAGCACTGAGGAAAGCTATAAAAATCAACAGAAAAGACATTGATGTACAAAAGAAAGAAATTCAAGGTATGAAAAATATCGCGTTCAATACACAAATTTATTCGTGTTACGCTTATCTTTCATGGATATCTATTTTTTAATGTGTTAGGTCTTAATCATAAAGTGTACAAGAAGTGGATCCAAAATTTGACAGTAGATGTCACCTGAACGAACTTTCAAAATAATTATGTTTTTAGTAGTTACAAAACAAAGGGGAACACAAGATTTACAAAAATGATTCCAATTTAATTTTTTTTACCGCGTTGGTGGTTTTGTGGTAGCGTACTCGCCTCGATTACTGAAAAACGTGGGTTTGAACCCCGGCAAGAGAAAACAAAGACTTGAAACTTTGTATTTGTTGCTTCTCCGCTAAGTACACTGCATATAGGAGTAAGAGCAAAGACCTGTTAGCTCCGAGGCATAAAAATGTATCCGAGTAGGGTGACATGTCTTCCTCCGGACTAGCAATGTTAAAAATCCGACTGCAAGGTTTCCATTCATATCACATTACCATGTTCTTATCCTGAAAATTCATTTAATTTGCCACTGGACATTTAACAGCCATCTTTCATTTTTAAAAGTCTAAATGATCATATCAAGGTCTAAGTGTAAATCATAATGCACGTGCTGATAATTTCTAATCCATTTAGTCATTTCTCGTCTATTGTTGCACGCAAAACAATTTCAGGAACATGAGCTCACTATTTAAACGCTCACTTTCGCAAATAGTTACTTCCTGCAGACAATTTTAAGAATGACAAAGGTGTTTGGATGGTCAAACTTGTTGCATTTCTTAATGCTTTTATTTACTGACTTTGACAAATTATAAATTGCTTTCGTAGTTGAAAGGCTACTCTTTCAATAAGGATTTTGTTTACAGGGAATAGTATGCTCTGCGGAAGTGTTGTCATCCTTTTGCAAAAATTATAAAATCGAAACTAGTGTGAGTAATTTGAAGCTGTACTATTATACTAAGTTCACGTATTTCTAATTTGAAACTGGATGCAGACCTATTATGGAGCATGATTGTAAACATTTTCGTAATGTATTATAATAATATGACCATATGCAAATATGTTATGGAAAACTCGAATTTAAAACGAAAACCCTTTATAGGTATTGATTGTTTAACCAGACAGTATGATTCACTTTTTTCGACTTCTAATCTTCAGCTTTGAGTTCAGTCAAGATTAATGCAGCTACGGAAGGACATTCCCTTCTGTGAATCCTTTTTTCAAACGACTTTGTTTATCTCTATTGACATTAACATGTTTTTATAGATATTTTTGCTTTCAAGTACTTTCCCAATTGTACTAGAACTGTTTACGATACGAGTTGGGCACATCCCTTGGTTTGCCCAACTTTTCAGATCAGACGGAAGGTTAAAATTTACTAATTTAACAATAATTTTAACAACAGGTTGACCTCCATATTTTAGATGTTCAACAGTAATCCCTTGTTCACCAGCTGCTTTTCCATTTTTAAACAGTTAAAAGACATTATACATTTTTTCATCCTCAGAAAAATTCAAGGGTTTTCTATTGGTGTTAAATAGGTCCTGTAATATTCGAACAACATCTTCTACTAATTGTTTATAACAATTGTCAAAAACTGATTATGAGAAGAGGTAGACAGTTCTTGAAAATTGTCAGCCCAAGTTTCAGCTATAACTACACAGTCACAAAGATCTTGTCATTATAACTCAGTATAGATGTTGATATGTAGTTATAGTCCCGTTGACGTTTTATTAGCTTATACTATTTTAGTACAATTGTTTCTGATCGGTTTCCTAAGCTCCATTATGTTGGTAAAATTTTAACGACGCTTAGATGTTTCAATTTGTCTTTGAGTAGATCTCAGATCTTTCTTTTTCATTTGTTTCATCTCAATAAAGTGTTTGTTTTCTTTGCTTTTAGTCGCCCAGCTTGTTTCCATTTCCAAAAACAATGCTTGTTTTTCGAATAAAATTAACAATTGGTTGAGGCCAAACTCTACCTTTCCTACAGTACGTGTTCCAGATTTGTATGTCGGTGGGACAAGCTCCCTTGCTGTGTCTGTAACTATTTCGCACAGATTACTTATAAAGTTATCAATTGATTTCAAATCAAACTTTTGAAGTTCAGAGTCTAGTTTATGGCTCTCATTTCTTTCATTTTCTTCGGTGTCGATTTTATTCCAGTCAATTTTCCGCACACACTGGTAAGCTGAATCAGTCGACTTAAATATAGTATTTTCCATAGGAACGGTAATAGTAATTGGATCATGTGTAGATGTGTTATTCAGCTCCTTTGTCAGCGCATTATAGAATGTGACAATATCTCTATTTAGAAGAAAGTAGATAATTTGTGAAGAGTCTTTCCCATTTAAATGAAAAAATGTATCTTGCTTTTACAAACAAATAGGTAAAGAGAGATTATGTTCATCGGCAAATAGTTTAAAGTCAATATATCTAGTAATGCTACTGTTACGATTGAGTGAAGCATTCATATCTCCTCCAAGAATAATTGTATGCGAGTCAGTATATTTTGAATAATTTCGGAGAGCTCATTTGATATTGCTTGGTAGTCATCTGTTGAATAGCCATTGCCCTTGTTGGTAGGTATACAGAAGTATTAGTTTTGCTAGTTTAAATAAACCCCAATAATTCTATTTCCACCATCCGAAATTTCTTTGATAATTGGTCGTAATGTTTTCTATACATAATTTATATACGATGAGTGTTTTATTTGTTCACCTTTCTATTCTGCAGATTTGAAAGAGAAGCATAGTCACGTAGCATTTTTTGCTTACATGAGCAATAACTGGAAACAACTTTCTAAACACAAAAGACTTGTTTATGATGCAGTTGACTTGAACAATGGGAACGGATATAACAAAGCCAATGGCGAGTTTACAGCTCCATCTAGTGGTCTGTATGTGTTTCACGTGTCTACTGGCGCCTTTGATAAATCACATGCTTCAGTTGAATTGGTATTGCAAGGTAGAATAAGAAACATTGCTTGGGCTGATTCTATGGATCACAATGACAGAACCTTTGTCACCACAGTAACCCCTCTACAGCTGAACAAAGGAGATGTTGTATTTACAAGAATTGGAAATGGTTATGGAGGAAACTATATAGAGAGTAATTCTTATATCAGGACGAGCTTCTCTGGAGTAAAGATCAATTAAAAAGATTAATAAATTGATTTTATCATCTAAAATTGTTTTACTTAAATTGATAGGATAAATAGCGTATAGTTTGGACCAATAACAAATAACTACGAACTAGAAGGATCAACTACGACCCCCATCGCGATCTTGTTATTGTGACAGATAAACTTATACTCACCACTTATTATGGTTATTATAGTTGAAGCCTTGTAGTATTAAAAGGTCGATTAGGACAGGAACACCCCAACACGAATTGAAAAATAACAAAGGTTAACACACGATCTTCAACAATAGACACCTGTTATTTCTATGCTCTAATATTCTAGTCATCACACATGTTAATAGCGCAAAAACCCTAAGATATTAACATAGAAAAATGAGAGACAAGGTTCTTGACTTTAAATTAAGAAATGACATTTAAATATGTTGCGTTCGAAGCGCTTTTCAGTATTAACCGTCACCAGGGACGCTCAAAACCAAACAAATGTAGGGTCAATTAAAACGTCAATTGTTCGTGAAAAATTAAGAGGTCTTTCCTTTTCATAATGTAGAATATATGTTTGAATAGATGTAGAATGCATTTAAAAAGCTTTGAACAGATGTGATATGAGTGCCAATAAGACAACTCTCCATCCAAGTCACAATTACTAAAAAGTAAACCATTTTAGGTCAAAGTACGCTATTCAACACGGAGCCTTTGCCAATGACAAACAGCAAGCTATAAAGGACCTCAAAACGACTAGTGTAAAACCTTTCAAACAGGAAAACCAACGGTCTAATCTATATAAAAACGTGAAACGAGAAACACTCATTAACTTAATCAACAAACGACAACCACTGAACATCAGGTTCCTGACTGAGAACAGGTGCAAACAATTGTTGCGGGTTTAAACACCAACCTTCACCCTAACCCGAAGTAGTGGTGCTACATTACAACATAGAAAGACACACTATAACATATCAATTAAAATGGTTTAACTCAATCAAAACTCAAATTAAGAAAAATAAGTAAACAAAACTAAACGAATAAATGTGATCTATGGCGCAATATGAATACAATATTGATAAAAGGGGTATGTTAAACAATATCTGAAAGGCAACTTTAACCTTGGACACAATAGCGTTATATAAAATAACGTAGGCCGGTAAATATAATAATTTTTTGTAAGGAGTACATGGAGTACGGTATTATATATTTATACAATATAAATAAATTTGTTGTTCATAGTACGAGAACAAAATTAAAACCATAGAAAAGGTCAAAACATACAATTCGGTAACTGGGACATGACCTTGACTTTGACCTTATGACCTTTGTCAAGGTAGTTGGTACACGATAGCATTACAAAAGACCTTATGGGTCTAAGACCTTTGTTTCAGAGTTAAATCTAATTTTGTCTTTTTAGAAACCATTTACGGAAAGGTCAAATATCTTTGAAAACATGTAACACAGTTGCACCTTAATATCCCAACCATTTTCACTATTCAAAACTTCTGTAAGTATGATGCTTTTAGAGATATCCCATTACATGTTGTAAGGTCAAGGTCAACACTTAACAAAATTTTTAAACACAATAAAACCCTTTGAAAAGGGTCAAAACACAAGATTCACGTTCTTGGACATAACTTTGACCTTTGACCTTTCACCTTCTGACTTTTTTCAGGTTATTAATCCAAGATGTCATTTCAGACCAGCCCATTGGTCGATTATATCTAGTTTCAGGGTTTTAAGCTAATTTTGACGTTTCAAAACTGTTTACATGGGTAATGCCCTTATTGAAAAGTAAAATATTTTCGGGCAAAATTTAGAACAGCTGCGCCTTACTGATCTAAACATTTTCTACTATTCAAGACATCTGTAATGGTTTTGAGTTTATCCCATAACAAGGGCTTATGTCATAAGTTGAGGTTTGACATTGAGGCATTTTCAAGTACACATGAATTGATGATCATTTAATGCCGCCCGATAAAGGTTTCTTCATACTGATTAAAAACAAATTGTTTTTTCTGAAATAAGGAGATAATTTGCTACTTCCGTTTAATGAAATATCACTTCCGGGGACTGCAGTCCCTTATGCTAGGTTTATTTATACTGATTCCGAAATTATATGGATTCTATATAGTTTTGCCTTAAATAAGAAAATATTTAGCTACTTCCGGTATATTTATTGTCTCTACCGGTCAATAATGTTGAATAAATATTGCCTATTAAAATAATATATGATTTTAAGTACTTTTCATAAAGTGCAGAAATTGCTACTTCAAGTCTACTCAAGGTCATTTCCGGTTGATATTAAGCAAGGTGTTGTGTCACGTAATTTTTCGATATGTATGACAGTTTCTAAGAAGTAGTATGTAGACGCAAAACAAAACATTAAAACATGACCTTGACCTTTGACCATGACCTTATTTTCATTTTGGTGAACCAAGGACCTCAAATCAAAAGACCCTAGGTCTCTATCTCTTATAGTTATAGTTACTACTACATGCCACTTACTTTGAATACATAAGAGAAAAACTCCCATATGGAATGCTCTGATCTCTTCCGTCAAAATTTTTCTTGACACCCTAAGAATGTAACCAGCAATTTGGTAAAATAAATTTGTTTTACAGTCTTTTATGGTTGCGAAGGAGTTTTGCACATAAGAAATGAAAACAGTGTTCGGGAAGATACTTCTTAAAAATAAAATGGTCGGTTAAGCGGTGTTAGTTTTAAAATCGCATTAACTATTGAATAGCAAATTAAAATATCTAGGCGACAACTTGCAAAACAACCAAATAGCGCAAGAAAGAAAATTGACAAAAGAAAAATAATCAGAACAAGAGCAAAAGATCTTTGCATGGAAAAATTTAATAAAAAAAAAACAATTATTCAGAGAACAGTTGAAGGTCTGTCCACCTCAACTTCAACAATAAAGAATTACATTTAAAAACGATGTAAGATATCATATACCAAAAATCGAAGAGACATCTTTTGAAACACCAATACAGCACAAGTAAAAATTAGGCGGAAATTCATTTTAAAAGCAATAGATAATCTGGGTTAAAATGTCATTTCAAGTGTCAGATAATAGCTTACTGTTAGCCGATACAAAAATACATGGTTTCTTTTCATTTTCTTTAAAATGAGGGAGATACTTTTACATTTGAAAATGCCTGTACCAAGTCAGGAATATGACAGTTGTTGTCCATTCGTTTGATGTGTTTTATCCTTTGATTTTGCCATTTGATTAGGGACTTTGCGTTTTGAATTTTCCTTGGAGTTCAGTATTTTTATGATTTTACTTTTGTTATATCTGGTTTAAAAAGTGTCGCTTCCGGTATTATATGATAGCATACTTGACACTGATTCCAATAATATATGGTTCTATATATATCTTTTCATTAAAAAGTACCAAAAAAAAGGTCAACGGAACAAAATGTCTCTCCGCGGAAAAGTAGAAAGACCTTATAATAATGATTAAAACCTATTGTTCAGAAAACAATTGAAGGTCTTTGGACATCAATTTTCTATATAATTTGTAAGAAGCTACTTCTGGTTTTCTTAAAAAAGGGCGAAAGATACCAGAGGGACTGTCAAACTCATCGATGTTACTATTGGCTCCCAATCATAGGTTTCTTAAAACTGATTCAATAAAAATTGGTTTTATATACTCTTTATCTAAAATATAAGATGATTTGATTTTGATACATCCGGTTTAGAAAATGGCAAGTCTGGTCTCATATATGAGCTTTATTCACACTGCTTCCAAAAATATATGGTATATATATATAAATCTATATATTTTGCTTAAAACCATGCATCTCAAAGATTAGGTTATGCATGCCTATTTAAAAAAAAAACAGTTTCTAGGATCTTTTCCATGAAATAACTGCAAAATGGATACTTCCGGTTTATATGTTGATATTTTTCAAGGTCATATATCACCTGAATTTTGCTAAAGACCATATGATCTTATCATGTTAAAAAGTAAAATAACAAAAATACCTATCCCAAGTTTGAGTGATACTCAATTTACCTTAAAATTAACCATTTGAGTGACAATAACTCCTATAAGATGTCATTGGATTGTTCAATACCAAATATTTCATATCTTTATCACAATGAGGCAAATATTTAGTACTAGTTATCTTATATATATCTTTAAAAGTGCGAAAGAAGATCATAAAACAAGGAAACGTCAAAATTTAGAATATAACATTGCCCTTTGACCTAGCATGAATTTCATTTTAGTGAATCCAGGACCTAAAACCATAATACTATAGGTCTCTGTTACTTACCATTCATGCTATACATTAATATAACACTTATGTCAACTACAGCAGGGGAAATAACTCTTACATGGAGTCTTCGAGTCGCTTCGGTCAAAATCGGATGTATATCCTGAGGATATTGTCAATTTCTTTCACGGTTAGGAGGAGAAATCTGTGGTCGGGGAGATACAACTACCAAAGAAAAAATTCGGTTGAGCTGGGTTAATGTCCAAGCGCACAATCTGTGCTATATCATACCGTATATCGGGTTATTTTTAGCGAGTATAAAATTTCGCGATTTTCATTGAATGAGGTAAACAAAATATTTTGGCGGTTATTATTTTGGCGAATTCAAAGCTTTAATCAATACCTTTGCATGTGCATTTTAATTGGCGGAATTTATTTTGCCGATTTTGTTCTATCCGCGAAAATAAGCGAAAATTAACACCCGCAAAAGTAACCCGCTATACGGTATAACAAACATCTATTCGACATCTTGCGAAACTAAAATTAAACGCAAGAAATTAAAGTAGCGGCAGAGGAAACAATTAAAAAATCAGAAGTTTATGGAGATTTTCTGATTGAGATCAACCTGATATTTATGACAACGAATGTTGTATGATATCACTTTTATTTTTTACGACAAAATTAAGTATGCATTCAGGAAATATTGCCTGAAAAGATGTTGATTGCTAATCAGTTTATATCATGGCTTTACCCACTGCCTCTTGAGTACTTTTTGATCAAAATTCATCATTGAATTCAGGAATAATGCTTCAAAGGGTGTATATTCCTGATTTTAATATATAATTTTCATTTACAGCCAAACTTGAGACATTAAATAAAGACAACAGTAGTAGACCGATGTTCGAAAGTCATAAATCGATTAAGAGAAAACAAGTTCGAGTTACAAACTAAAACCGAGGGAAACACATCAATTATAAAAGGAAATCAACGAAACAACAGAAACACTGAAGTGTAACAAAACACAAACGACAATGCAACTTACACAGAAACGAAATATAAGATACCAACTGCCATTTTCCTGGCTTTGTACAGGACATTTTAAGAAGAATGGTGGTTAAACCTGGTTTTGTGGCTAAATTGTTCTGAAATAGCCAACAGGAATCGCACATTTTGGAATTATTCATAATCTGATTTGTGCTCAAGAAAGAAAAAAAATCTCTGAGGGATAGTTACATTAAATTCACCCTCACTTTGACTTTGAATCAAATGAGAATTTCAAATGCTTAATAAGCTTAAAATTGTTACTTAAACTGATGGATGGATGATGATTACGGTGGATTGGTGTAAAATTTTCAGTGTTAACATTTACAATATTACAGACATCCGAATAAAACGTGTTATATGAATAAGAACCTGCTTAACCGTAAGTGAGATATTAAGGTGCCGGGAACAAGCATTTACTTTATTTAAAGTATGCTGAGCGAATAAGCAGAAAGGTCCAATATTTAAGTCTTTAGTTTGACTTTAGTCATTTGAGGGATAAGTTTATAATTTGAAAATACATTTTGGGCTTAACATGAGCCTTTGTGTTTTGCTGCTTTATCACAACAGTGCAAGTTAATTGTGACATACAATTTCTTTTTAACTAAGAAATTTCAATGTTTAGTGCCTTACATAGATTATCTTTCTATTGCGAGTGGGATACGATGTTCTCAACCCTCGTGGATGCGTAAATGGGCAGATTTTAAAGATAAGTGTTGTTTGATTTTTGGATTCCCATACCATATAGACTTGGCAAGTTCGAAAACATAAAATCTTTGCACTAAGATCTTCTAATTTCAATCCCACTAGCAAAAGTATATACTTTAAGATGAACCAAATATCCAAATCTTACTAAATTAACAATCTACTTTAATATTGTTCTTTTAGTTGCCAAGTGTTTTAAAATGCTTCCTCATCTACGCTTCACCAATGCTAAACAAGGCAGTCATATTATTGAACAGTTCATTTAGATATACTTGCTTAAAAATTCGATAAAACTATGTCAATATGGCCTGCTCTTTAACTATAATATATGATGAATTTTATTTCATACTTAATCCTATGTTATAATCATTTATCATACATTTTCGGTAAAGAATTTATGTCACTATTTTCTCGTAAAGATCTCTGTTCTAAGTCAACGTTGTTAACCGATGGATCCAGACACTGTATGTTTTCAAATATTGACCATTAATAACTTTCGTAAATTTTGTTTCCGATCTACAATTATTAAGGCTTTCCAATTTCGAGTAATTGTAAGAAGAAATAAATAAAGGATAAAAGCACTAAACTAAACAATATGGAACGTGTGACAACGACAGGACGAGCTAGCATTTACCTCAATTATATACCATAAATAAGGTTTCTATTGATAGATGCTTCTTGTGCTTCTTTGTTAAATATTTGTTTGGTTTTGTTCTAACTGAGATTGTGACGCAGTGATGACTGCAGTACCCTATTTTGACAATTTCACCTATTATGTCTGTTTTGTTCGCGCATTATTGGAGGTGTAATGAAGTTTGATGCGACTGTCATACAAGTGAGAGGTTTAGCGCTATAAAACCAGGTTCAATCCACCATTTTATACATTTAAAATGCCCGTACCAAGTCAGGAATATGACAGTTGTTGTCCATTCGTTTGATGTGTTTGAGCTTTTGATTTTGCCATTAGTTTAAGACTAATATTTAAAATTGACTATGAGGGTCGGTTAAAACAAAACTGTACGGTAAAGAAATGATTTCAGCTTCCCAATTGTGACCTTTTCATTTTTAAACCAAGAGTTTCAATTGGAGAAGTTGAAATTATCACTACGTAAATTTTACGGACGACATCACGAGTTGGCTGACCGTTATGGCAAACCGTTATACAGATGATATCGGATATGTTCCTTATGTCGTAACTACAATCCCGTTTCCTTTTCACGAATGTGACCTACCGAATTAGACTATTTTCCGGCTTTGTAAGAACATGAGCAACACGACGAGTGTCAGATGTGGAGCAAGTTCTGCTTACACTTCCGGAGCACCCCTAGTTTTGGTGGGGTTCGTATTGCTGTTGTACCCCTATATTGTCTTTGTTTTGTTCACGCATAGTTGTCAATATAATGGAATTTGATGCGACTGTCGTACAAGTGAGAGGTTTAGCGCTATAAAACCAGGTTCAATCCACCATTTTCTACATTTGAAAATACCTGTACCAAGTTAGGAATATGAAAGTTGTTGTCCATTCGTTTGATGTGTTTTATTATTTGATTTTGCCATTTGATAAGGGACTTTCCGATTTGAATTTTCCTTTGAGTTCAGTATTTTTGTGATTTTACTTTTTCGATATCTCATGTCTGTATACATTCATTGTGGCTCTACTCATTTTAGCAACAGACATTGAAGCTTAGCTTTTATCCATGTCCGAAATGTCTTCGTTGTCTAATGAATCCGTTTTTACATTGTCAATCTCCACAGGTTTAGTATATTTACTTAATAATTAGTTATATGCCTAGATATGTGCATATATGACTTTGATTTGAGAAATCAGATACATTAAATCATCATTAACCTTTCAATACTCATAGATATAGGAAGATGTGGTATGAGTGCCAATGAGACAACTCTCCATCCAAGTCACAATTTATAAACGTAAACCGTTATGGGTTAAGGTACGGTCTTCAACACGGAGCATAGGCTCACACCGAACAGCAAGCTATAAAGGGCCCCACAAATTACTAGTGTGAAACCATTCAAACGGGAAAACCAACGGTTTAATCTATTTAAAATGTTTGTTTTCATTTAGTACATTTATTTTGCATAAATTGAGATATATAAATACCCTGTTGTTTTATCAGAACTAGAACACTCTGAATCTCTTTTATGTACTCTTGTAGAATATCCATGCTTCTCCAACTATTGTACCATTAGTTGAGTTTTGTGACGTGCTATGTGGGAAAAGGAGAACAGAGAAGGACTGTGCAAGTTAACAGAATAAACGATACCAACATTGTGAAGCTAGAACAAACAATGATTTCTCTGTTGAGTCCTTCAAGATGAAAGATAGAGGTTTGGCTAGCCATAAAAAGGTTTCAATCCACTATTTTGTCTTAAAAGTCCTGAACCAAATCAGAAATATGGGAGTGGTTATCAAGTAGTCCGTTTCTCTGTATGTTGACGTTTGTTTTTGTTGCAGTTCAATGTTTCTGTTGTTCAGTTATTGTCGTCTAATAGATGTCGTGTTTCCATCAGCGATTTATGAATATTGAACAGCGGTATACAACTGATGCCTTTATTTCTAGAACCCTTGTCTAAGTTAGTTCCCACAACTGCTTTACATGGCACAGTCTTGCTTTTGAGATAAACTAGAAAAATCAATCCCAATTGTTTATGCTTTGATTCTTTTATCAAACAAAGCAAGTACCCTTTCGAAAAATGCATTTTATATACCCATCCCCTAAAAACATTTTTTTTTGTTACTGAAACTAGTTTCAAAAACCTCATCAAAGATGCTTATAGTTAAGTACGTTAGACGCGTTTCGTCTTCATTGGATTCGTCAGTTAACATTCCAATTCCAAATTATATTACTAAAGGCATTTTCCAAAATGTGAAATCCGCGTCTTTTTAATTTTGTGTGTTTTAATAGTTACTGCATATATTTATACAGAGGATCACTCTGATTTAAACAAAAATTCTCTGAAACTGACATTATCAAGATGCTTGATTTCTTGATTGACAACATATTTGTTACGTTCGGAGGACGTGTTTTCAAGACTGTCGGCATTCCAATGGGAACCAATTGTGCCCTCTTCTTGCCGACTTGTTTCTTTATTATTATGAGGCTGACTTCATACAGGAACTTCTTAGGAAGAAAGATAAGAAGTTAGCAATATCCTTTAACTTTACTTTCCGCTATATAGATGATGTTCTCTCACTAAATAATTCAAAATTTGGTGACTATGTTGAACGCATCAATCCCATCGAACTAGAGATAAAGGATACAACAGATACAGTTAAGTCGGCCTCATATCTTGACTTACATCTAGAAATTGACAATGAGGGTCGGTTGAAAACAAAACTTTACGACAAAAGAGATGATTTCAGCTTTCCAATTGTGAACTTTCCATTTCTAAGTAGCAACATTCCAGCAGCACCTGCATGCGGGTATATATCTCCCAATTGATACGATATTCCCGTGGATGTATTTCCTGTCATGATTTTCTTGATAGAGGGTTGCTGCTCACAGGAAGCTATTAAACCAAGAGTTCCAAATGGTGAAGTTGAAATCATCCTTCGTAAATTTTACGGACGCCATCACGAGTTGGTTGACCGTTATGGAATAACCGTTTCATAGATGATATCGGATATGTTCCTTACGTCGTAACTACAATCCCTTTCCTTTCATGAATGTGACCTACCGAATAAGACTATTTACCGGATTTGTTATAACATGAGCAACACGACGGGTGCCACATGTGGAGCAGGATCTGCTTACCCTTCCGGAGCACCTGAGATCACCCCGAGTTTTTGTACGGGTTCGTGTTGCTTATTCTTTAGTTTTCTGTGTAGTGTCATGTGTACTATTGTTTGTCTGTTTGTCTTTTCATTTTAGCCATGGCGTTGTCAGTTTATTTTCGATTTGTGAGTTTGACTGTCCCTCTGGTATCTTTCGTCTCTCTTTATTTGATGTTGGTAGTATTATTTATCATTGCGAGACTATTTTATATCTTTTCAATTCCTGAAAATGTATGTTTTAAAAATCAAGAACAAGTAACCCCAGTTTTAGAATTGGAACTGTGAGACAGGAATGCTAGTCTTATAAATCTGGAAAGCAGGAGCTACTCTCAAGACATGTAAAACTCTGTCAACTTCGCATACTAATTATGTTAAAAGATGAAAACCATGTTTGTGTGCTCACATCTCCACTTAATGCTATAGCAATAAAAGTATTCTTGAACAATATTTCTAAAATTCTCCTAACTTTTCCAATCTAAAACTATAGAATGTATTGATTTGGATTATGACTGATGATGAATTAGGAAGCAACCATTTAACTTAATAAAAGGGAAGGTTAAGGTTTGTTTTGTCTGAGTCAGAAATTGCGAACGTGTTTCTGTTTAGTTCTTCACCTATCAAATCAAATGATTTGTTTCAAAATTTAAGACTTTAAGGGATGGGAAATCTGGATTAAGAATTCTTGTATATTTTGCTTGACCTCAATAATTTCATTCATCCAAATGGGGATCAAAATATTGTTTTAGGAAAAATAACATACCCCCTTTCCAACAAAAAGTCAAATGGTTGATTCTTTAGAATTTTTAGAACGACTTTTGAGAAAAAAGAATTCAAATGAGGAGAATATAGATTCCACAACTGCAACAGTGTATTACGATATTCCTCCACTCGATACAGTGAAATTTAAATATTTAAAGCGCGAGGCTTGCCGAGCTTTTAAATAATAAAAATTTAACTGTTGAGAGTGGAGAAATATCGTAATACACGAGTTAAAGTAGTGGAATCTGTTTCTCTAATGATTTTATCCTTCCTTTTCAAAGATTTGAAGAAAGTTGTGTACTTTAATTTTATGTGACGTCATCAGGCATGGTCGCCTTTTTCATGACGTCACAATAAAAAATCCAAAGGAAACCAAAAATTTAACATCACAATTAAACTTCGACCAATCATTTGCCGATTTTTCACTAGTGAGGAGAAATATTTTCTCACACCGATAAAAAATGTGAAAAAGCACAAAAATTAGAGAAAATCTTAACAGATATATGAATATATTACCTGTTACAGTATCTGTATATGTATTACTATGGGTAGCACTTACTTGTTGCATGATCGTGCGGTGAATAAACTCATCATAGACACCAGGATGACTGAAGGCAGATATCTTTGAATTTAATCATCCCACCGAACACACACCTATATAATATATCATTTGTAAGAGAAAACCTTGTACTATAACAATATGCCTGTCGTAAGGACCTGATAAGGTAATTTTTTTAAATTGAGGTCAAAGGTCATCTTTACAAATCTGTCAAAATTTAGGCATGGCATGGATCGTTTGACTTTCTGGGGGAGGGGAGGATTTTATATCAAGCCAGATTTTGTTTTATTATGCAAACCGAGCAAGAATATTTTTTCCAGTCAATCCAAAGCAAGAATATTTTTTCAACATTTATATAATGTATGTTTAATTCATAGTTAAATAGAAGGTTCAATTTTCTAGCATATTTGTTCCTTCACAATATTTATAATATATTTGATGTGCTCTGAGTTTTAAAGTCTCAATGTATTGTATTTATTCTGGTATGCAGTGTCTATGTCATAAAAATATCAGATTATGTGGACATGTTAGAGGTTCTGAGTATTTTTCCATTTACATGTTTGTGCAAAAACCATTCATTTTAATAAGACAAGCAATACATATATGGCTTACCGAGTGGATCCTTTTAACTAAAAACATAAAATGATTGTGAAATGCACTTATGTAACGGTTCCTGACTTGGAGCATGTATATTTTATAGTTAAAGAGTATGTGTTTAATTGATGAATATGATAAATTGCCATATTCAATGCAATATTAGCAGATTGCGATAGTTTTTTAAAGGGAGGCCTATAACCCCTCACCTGGACCAGCAACTGATCATTCTAACCTCAATGTGTAACGAACCATTCATTTTAATAAGTACATGTAATACATATATATCCATTATGAGTAGGAAGGGATATGGTGAACAAGATCTTGACACAAAATTAAAACATGTACATAATAAATTTACAGCAAAGAAACAGCGCCTTTATTGCTGTTCTTGATCTTGAAAATTACAGTGAGATCATGTCATCACAGAGAAAACATTCTCGCTTCAATGAAAGTTTCAAGACAGCCCTAGCACCGGTTTTAGCAGAATTATTTGCTAAAGTCAATATCGTCATAATTGTACCATTGAAGACGCACAGATGCGAGGCAATATGAACAATTTAATATGAATAACTGACAAGAAATCTAACAAATATATCATAGATTGCCCGGCATTTTCATTTATACAAGAATATAAAACGAGACAAATATAAAGTGAAACACAGGGTAAGTTACTAGATGTGGTACATATAAACAGTGAAGGTTTTATACCCCTCACAAATGAAGTTTTAGGTGGTGGTGGTTGGGTTGGGTTGGGTGGAAGGGGGGTATATGGTATATGAGATTAACCAAGTGTGTCCTGTTTGCCGGTTTGTCCATAGATCTTGAAAGTGAGGTACTAGTACACTAAAATGTGTGGATGATCTTTTAGCGAGCGAAGAAAAAAATACATCATACATGTCATACTTGCTGAAAATGAAGCCAGAATATTCTTTTTAGCAACCCCCAAAGTAAAATGGTCCATGCCTAAGAAGGGTTTCAATTTTGAGATTTTTATTTCTAATCTCTTCTTCAATACAAACGATACTGTTTTGTCTTTAGTGATGTTTGTTTTATACATAAATCTTAATTATTAATATTTTTATCAAAATGTTTCACAAAACGGCCTTTATAAACAAAACTTAAAAATCCAGTTTTCAACCCATAAAATGTGTAGAGCCCTTAAGTTTTAAAATTATTTCAATTTAAGGTAAAAGCAAATGTCATGAAGGACAATACTTATTTTTAAACTAGCATATTGGGTGAGGTATCAAACCAGAAGCAATAATGCACTACAGTCTACTTTGAAGAAGAAACTTAAGTTTGTGTCTGCATTTGCAATAAAAATTACATGACTTTTAAACAGTCATAACTTAGTAAATTGTATAGATTAGAAGAAAATAGAATACGGAATAGAATATTTTGACATGTGATGATAGCTAAGGAAAATATAAAATGTTTTAAAGCAAATATATTTCAAAATTTCATGGGTTGAAAACTTTCCAATAAACTACTATTCATTAAAACGACTTTTTAGAAAAATATGACTATGCGAAATTCTTACGACAGGACAGAAAATAAAGAAAATATATTAAAGAGGGACGAAAGATACCAGAGGGACAGTCAAACTCATAGATCGAAAACAAACTGACAACGCCATGGTCAAAATAAAAGACAAACAGACAAATAATAGTACAGATGACACAACACAGAAAACCAAAGACTAAGCAACACGAACCACACCAAAACTGGGGTGATCTCAGGTGCTCCGGAAGGGTAAGCAGATCCTGCTCCACATGTGGCACCCGTCGTGTTGCTTATGTTATTACAAATCCGGTAAAAGTCTAATTCGGTAAGTCACATTCGTGAAAAGGGAGGGTATTGTAGTTACGACATAAGGAACATATCCGATATCATCTGTGAAACGGTTATTCCATAACGGTCAACCAACTCGTGATGGCGTCCGTAAAATTTACGAAGGATGACTTCAACTTCACCATTTGGAACTCTTGGTTTAATAGCTTCCTTGTGAGCAGCAATCCTCTATCAAGGAAATCATGATAGGAAACACAAGCCCGGGAATATCGTATCAATTGGGAGATATATACTGATTCTATACTCCTTCAAGTTAACACCATTTTAGCCGTGTGTTATTTGGGAGATTAAACTCGAAATTTAGACGACATTTTACACTTCTGTCACCCCATTATGAGGATATAAATGGATTTTGTTCCGACGAACACAACTAGAGTTATTTCTCTTCATACAACTGCTTTTTCGTCCACCCTTGTATTGATTAATGCGTTTATATTTTTTGGTAATTTGATAGCAAAACTAATTAATAACAATGTCTAAGCTTTTATTTTCTTTGTGGTTCATATTACTTGATATGTCCTTTATGAGCCATATATTTTAGAATAATAGATATTTGTATTAGTATTGTAGACAGAAATAGTTTACATAATTTTCCAGTTGTATAAAAATAATCTGGTTTTTCCTATGACGGATTTTCCACAAGTTAAGTATAGAATCGAAGTATAGTCGAAATAAATTTTGATATAGTCAAGGTTATAATAGGAATAATTTGATTGTTCTGAGATACTGCATTTATCTAAAAAAAAAAAAAAGCTCAAACACATCAAACGAATGGATACCAATTGTCATATTTTGACACTAAAATATATTGTTTTAATTTTAAAAGAGAACAAAGAATTCTCAATTGCCATCTTGTATTGACTATAAATCCGATTATCAAAGACTTGTAATCAGTGAGATGCAGGCTTTGTGTGTTGATTATAATTATGTTTAATGCCCATGTCATTGCTAGAATTTTATCACCACTCACTTAAAACCGAAATTTCAAGAATTTCTTAAACTATTTTGGATCCTCGATGACAGCTTCTCCCAAGAACACTACTGTCAGCATAACATTAGGTAAAATAAAGGCAACAGTAGTGTACCGCTGTTCGAAATTCATAAATCGATTGAGAAAAACAAATCCGGGTTATAAACTAAAACTGAGGGAAACACATCTAATATAAGAGGAGAACAACGACACAACAGAAACACTAAAATGCAACACACATATAAACGACCTATAATATAACAATGGCCATTTTCCTGACTTGGTACAGAACATTTTAGGAAAATGTTGGGTTGAACCTGGTGTTGTGGCTAGCCAAACCTCCCGCTTTTATGACAATGTTAAATATAGCATTAAAATGACAACATTACATGACAGGACTAAAAACAAATAAATGGAAGAACATACAGGACAGAGAAACACACAAATAAACAATACAATAGAACATTACGACAAGCTAATAGTTATTAAAGATACCTGGCTTATAATTTAATACACCAGACGCGTGTTTCGTCTACATAAGACTCATGAGTGACCTTGCTTTAAATGCTATTTTGTAAAATTCTAAATTTCCATTATAAATACATTTATCATCACAACTATGTTTAACTTTTGAAAGTCAAAAATATTGTAGCATGTAATTTACACTAAAGTAATTACTTTTGATTAAGTATTCAACAAAATCGATTACACAGACATCCTTCATGTATTCGATTATCGATTACGTTTGCTAGTAATCGTGCCCATCCCTGCTTGACATATAAACAATCAATAAATGATTTAATGATTATTCTTTAAATATGCAGATGAAAAATCAATAAAATATTTCAATGAATATTCCAGATAACATACACTTAATAATCATAATTAATCAAACGTTTTCATGGATAGTAATTAAGATAGATTATATATACAATATTCAATAAAATTATCATTAATTATTTTGTTAAATGTCACTTATTGATAAACAGTTTAACAATATATAATTAAACATATCCGCAATATTAAAAAAAAAACCAGCCAAAGGTCTTAAGAATCACTGTAAATATACACGAGTAATAATTTAAATAATTTACATGAGTATTCAAGATGAAAGACATGCATTTGAAATCATAATGATAAATTTGAAACATGACAACATGATCAAGTTTCATGATTCCAGTTTGATGCAAATTTCAAATAATGTATTCTCTGTACATTTACACTGTATATCAATTATGTAGTTTACTATCAATTTACACCAAAACGGAGTAACGAAAATATGGCTGGTAAAATGAATGTCAATTATATAAACAAATAGTTTGAAAAGCATGATACATTTAAAATTGCTACCTCTCCCTGAAAAAGATGGCCCTATACTAGCAGTTTACTTGCTAAAAAAACCTTTGTAATCAAATTCTTTTTATTTTCGGGGTAATAAGCAATTAAGTATGCTATATAAATTTTATCATTTAAAAAACAAGAGGAGGCCATTTTTTGCTCCAGAAAACTTTTAAAATGTCTCATCATACTGAGAAATACATAAACAAAACAAATTTTAAATGAGATAATATTTACAATGTAATGACATCTTAATAAGAAAATGAGGAAAATAATGATCTTATGAAGCGTTCCATACATATCATCTGCATAGAAAGATTGATTATAGGAAGTTTTAATTCTTTTCAATTTTTATATTCTCACCAAATATAAAGTTGTTATTTTAGTGTACCCGTACTTAGTCTAATCCAAAACCACTCAAAGCTCATATTTCAAGGAAAATAAAGATCATTAACAAAATTGCGAAAATATAATATTTCGTCATGTTGATCCTCATATGGTAACTCGAAGAGTGTGGAATTTCGAGAACATTCCGCACCCAAAGGCGTGCCTCAGCAGGCCCCTAAACCAAAATGTGTACTAGTTCAGTGATAATGGACGTCATATTAAACTCAAAATATATTAATGAACTAAAATTAAATATAATACAAGACCAACAAAGGACATAGGCTCCTGACTCTGGACAGGCGCAAAAATGCGGCGGGTTTAACATGTTTTGTGAGATCTCAACCTCCCTCTATGCCTCAAGCCAATGTGGAAAAAACAAACACACAGCAATGCCAGCTCCAGACCTCAATTAAACTGATTGAAAGATTATGTCTTCATCATATGAATATTAAGCACAATCCTTCCTGCTAGGAGTTAGGTATCATACCATCATAAAATACATGAGAAGAACATAACCCGTATCATGACAAAAACTGGTTTTAGAATAAATGTGTTTATTTCCGATGCAAAGACCCTATAAGTGAATTAATATCAAAGCCAAAATATGCCATCTTTAATGACCTGACAACAGTATCTTAACTGTATTCCTTCTTAATAAATCTGTATAAAGGTTTGGTTAGCATTTGAGGTAAATGCCGACATTTTTGTGTTTTGTAAAGAATATAACAATAAAAGATTGGATGTGAAAACCTGAACGTATAAGATATCTGCATGTTGATTTACGAATGATGTCCTTGCACCGATGAAAACATTTAGTAAATGTTTTGACTAGTTTGTGATATCAAAACTCTAGTGTAATGATTGTTCAAAAGAGTTAAATCTAGCAAAATTAACAATTTTATAGCTTATTTCTTATGATGTGATCTTTTAACTTCTTTTAAATACAAAGTGTTTCTTAGTAGCTTCATCATTGGCGTTTACACAATGCTCATCACAGTGTCCACATTATTATACAGGACCTTTAGACATAATTGCTTCACAAATCTAATTGATATACGAACACACAGCCAACATGACCTAAACTTTCTCAAGTTCTACATTATATAAAGAATTTAATGTCACATTTAATCATATGTTTTAAATCATTCATCTTACATCTTCGTCGCATCGAATCCTTATTACTTTCCCGTAAAATGTATAGGAATACAACAGTCGTTCTTCAATTGCTCTGATCCTGCAATTACTTGATCCCTTCACTGTATGTTTCATTTATTATTGATCCTAGATTTCTCTTTGCTAAATTTTAAAACCCTTTTATAAATATTTGCGAATGGGGAAAATTATAATTGATTTAAAGAACAATCGCTCTCTATTTTATCTATTATAACATTAAAGTGGCAAGTAGCTTCCGGTGTATCACTTGAGTCACTGACCTCATGACAATGACCGTCTTTCTCCACTTTATCGGAGGAATTAACATGTTCATCAATACATCCTTTCAATTCGATATCACATGCCTGTTGATTTTCATCATGACTCATCTCATTTTTTCAACACACACTGGAGCTCGAACTTTTTTATCCATTTCCCAAATGTCTTCATAGTCAGAAGACTCCAATTTGTCACACTGATATTTATTCTCTTCATGTCCAGTAGTTTTGCATGGTGTATCGTAGCTTAGTGCATCTTTATATGTGTCGTTAGGACTTTGTTTTAAGAAATCAGACTCGTTCTTATTCTCTAAACACTGTTCGTCGTTGACCTTGTAATAATCGTGTTTGTCTTGGTCGGGTACAATTGTTTGATATGGATTGAGATATCCAGAGACCCTCTCACTTCTATTTGAACTTGAGGAGTCTGAATCACCCTTATCAACTATTGTAGAATATCCTTGCTTCTCAAATTCTTGTGCCATAGGTTGTTGATACGGGTTTAGGTAGCCATCACTGGGAAGAGGGTCGCTGTTGTCATCTGATGAGCTACCAGAGCTTTCATTTATTTGATTTCTTGGAGCCCTTGACAATAATATATCCGGAATACTTGATTCATCGATTGTTTCGTAAATTCCATCACCTCCTTCAATCGATGCACCAGTTATTGGGATGTCATCGTCGTTTGGAATTTGTTCCGGTGAAGAAGCATTAAAAAAGTCGAGTATTTGCATTTCGATGTTTATATCGACGTAGAAGGAAGGTACAAAACAACAGAATAAAAGACACAACTCCTGCTGAGATAGAATAAATAATGATTTCCCTCTTGTGGAGTCCTAGAAAAGACAAGAGACGAAATGAGACATATGTAAAGTTCATCACCATCTTGGTAGCTGCTCAGAAAAACAAATTGAAACATACAATAAATTTTACTCCAAAATAAAACAAAAAAAAACCAAATTAATGACGTGACAATATATAATGTCATCAACCTTCAACTTTGGCATAATGATAAACTATTTTTATCTGAATATCATGTAAAAGCTGAAATTTTCGAGTCATCTTCTATATCAGACTAAGTTGGCATTGTTCGTCGTCTGTCTTCTTTGATTTTCATTGATTGTTTTGTCCTAGATCATGACTTTGGTTTTTCGTTGAACTGTTGCACATTTCTAATGATGATTATAAAAAGAAGATGTGGTATGATTGCCAATGAGACAACTCTCCACAAGAGACCAAAAGACACAGAAATTAACAACTATAGGTCACTTTACGACCTTCAACAATAAGCAAAACCCATACCGCATAGTCAGCTATAAAGGCACCGACATGACAAATGTAGAACTAACGGCCTTATTTACGTACAAAAATGAACAAAACAAATATGTAACACATCAACAAACGACAACCACTGAATTACAGGCTGCTGACTTGGGACAGGCACTTACAATCAGAAGGTGGCGGGGTTAAACATGTTAGCGGAATCCCAACCTCCCCTAACCTGGGACAGTGGTGTAACAGTACAACAAGAGAACGAACTATAAAAATCAGTTGAAAAAGGCTTAACAAACAGAAATACATATAACAAAAACACAGAGTGGACGTGGCCGGGTACTTATAAAAATAAGATGTGGTATGATTGCCAATGAGACAACTCTCCACAAGAGACCAAATGACACAGAAATTAACAACTTTAGGTCACCGTACGGCCTTTAACAATGAGCAAAGCCCATACCGCACAGTCAACTATAAAGGCCCCGAAATCACAATGTATGATAACCTTCAGGAAGCTATAATCACATTTGTTTGACTGTTGACATTTGGTCTAATAGGGCAATGAAAGGATTTTATAATACCTATTTAATAATTACCAAGATTGCAGTTTAAAATGTAGTATATATGTTTCTTTTGATAATAAAATTTATAAAATGTAATGTGTAATGTAATGCATTACTTAGATAAAGTAGTAATTGTAATTGTAATATAATGCTGGTTTTGTCCAAGTAATTGTAATGTCATGCATTACATTGCAATGTAATTCGCCCCATGCCTGTTATCTACTAAGAATGAGCAGTTCAAAGGTTATTAAATAGTTATCAAAGGTATCAGGCTTATAATCTAGTACGCCAGACGCGCGTTTCGTCTACATAAGACTCATCAGTGACGCTCAGATCAAAATAGTTATAAAGCCAAACAAGTACAAAGTTGAAGAGCATTGAGGACCAAAAATTCAAAAAGTTGCGCCAAATACGGCTAAGGTAATATATGCCTGGACTAAGAAAATCCTTGTTAAAATCACTAGAAGTGAGTGACACAAAATGATTTGAAGCGATGAATTCCAGGTCATTTCATTGGTTCTTTCAAGAACTAGCTATGGCAAACCTAATTAATTTACTTAATCGCAACACTTTATTCATTTGTGCTGCATCTTTGAGACTTCTTCTATCAGAATAAGTTGTTGGCATTATTCGTCGTCTGTCATCATTGTTTTGTTCTTATCATATGGATGGTTTTCTCGTTTGAATTATTGCACGTTTTCTCATGTCGGGACATTTTAAATCTGAATTTACATTATGTGTTTTGTATATTGTCAAAGGTATTGATACCATATTTCCATTTCAATTATAAGTATTGCATTTACTAAGCATTAATGGACATAGTTTTGAATTTGTGTTTGTATTTGTCTCCTGAATGTCCCGTTGGTATCTTTTACCTCTTTGCACCGAATATGCATATATTGGTTTTAATTCAAGAGCATGCAGATGATTTAATCTCGCGAGCTTCTTATCTTTTAAATAGGATTCCAAGTGAGATATCTGTTAACAAAGCATCTGTTTTTGTTTTCTCATAAGCATCCATGCTGGTGAAAACTTTTGTTTTGTTTTGTGTGTGTTTATGGTTTCTACTTACCCTGGAAGATTGAATTTTCATCTACTTTTGACTCTGTTGAATGAATTCTTTGTAACTCTGTTGGAAGCGTGAATATGTTTTCTGTAATAATAAATCAACGTATGGAATAAGAATAAAAACAACAATTAAGAAATAAGAATAGATACGGTTATATGGTTCATTTCGGTGGAGTTTACCACGGTATCAGTAAGATAATTCAAGAAGCAATCAATAAGAGAATAATGTAAAAGGCATTAACGGCGTAAAAAAGCAAACCAAAACAAGTCAAACAAATAAACAAACATCAATATGGATCAAAAATTATATCACACAATGATAATGAAAGAAATAACTTCTTTATTGATATCTTAGTGGTTTGGCCATTTGAAAATTTCATTGTTGATGGAATTCTGTAAAATTAAACAATTGCCATGAGATCGACCTGTTCATTCATCGTGGTTTCATTTCTAGAATCAACGTTTCCTAAATATCTCGCTTAAATTGACTCACCAAACTACATTATTATATTTTGTAACTAAATATTATTTTACAGCCAACATTTTAGTTCAGACCTTTACATCAAGTACTACTTCATTATGTCAAAGTATATAATTGTTCAAATACAATGCCGTTAAAAGTTAAAATATAATCGACAGTTAAACTAAATTTCTTTTTTTATTTTGTCAGAATATCGTTAACTACTTTTCTCATCAATCGCGGATCCAGTAATCTGAGTTTTACTAGAATATAAGCTAAAGATCGAGGTTTAATTTAATTCTTTTTGCATTGCTTTGATATTTTTGTTGTTGTAATTTGAAGTTATTGATATTTTTATAATAACGTAATGGTACCAATGTTACTGCCAAGTAAACTTCGTCTTATTTTTATTTTTAGTTTGTTTCTAAAATCAACTTTTAGTCAGTTTTAATCACAGTCAAATTCTTTCGAACTGATAAATGTGATTCGAGGCATTTGTAACTCATTTAAAGAAACTCGTTGTTTTGAACTTTAATTTGGCATAAACAATAATAGTAAAATCCTGACTAAGAACATGATTTCATTCATTCTTCACAAGTAAGAAATACTAAATCCGACAATTTCATTGTTCGAGAGACATAATTAAGAATTATGAGAGACGGATACCCCAAAAAAAAAAAAAAAAAAAAATTAAGTAAAATATCAATGTACAGCTTGATTTTTAAATTTTCTTAAAAACATATACAGTTGGGGCTATCCATTGATTAATAATTATGACCCATCACCCTGACGATATTTATATTTTGACAAGGCACAAGGTAATGCTTTTCTCAGACTGCTAGTGAAATCTTTACACTAGATCAGCTGTTGGTGGTGATCTGATTGACATTTTATTCTGTTTCAACATGGTTTATCTATATTAGTTGCAATTTGGCTTTCAACTAGCTTTCAGTAACTGCTGTCTCACTTATAAATTGTTTATCGTTTATTGCTGCCGAATACATTTTGTCGATGATTTTCTCTTATTCTATCATCCGGGGCCGTTTATAGCTTACTAATAGTATGGGTTTTGCTCATTGTTGAATGCCAAGTGGTGACGTATAATTGATAACATATTTACACATTAAGGATGGCATATTTTGGTATGAATATTTATTCACTCATAGGGTCTTTGCATCGGAAAAAACACATTTATGTTGGCATGAGACGGTTGATGTTCTTTTCATATATTTGATGAAGGTTTGGTTCTAAACCCTAACGGGAGGGATTGTGCTTGATTTTCATATGATGAAGACATAATATTTCAATCAGTTTAATTGAGCTTTGGAGCTGGCAATTTAATAACTGATAGTAGTCCTTTGTTAATTTATGTATCATATGCATTTTCATTTTGATTAGTTTCTTGTGTTGCCTGTTCCAACATCAGACTTGGACTTCTTTTACTGTGCGTAATGCTGTGTTTGTTTATTCTACATTTGCGAGAGGTATAGGGGAGGTTGAAATCTCACAAAACATGTTTAACCCCGCCGCATTTTGCGCCTATCCCAAGTCAGGAGCCTCTGGCCTATCTTAGTCTTGTATGTTATTTTTAATTCTAGTTCATTTATATGTTTTGAGTTAAGTATGACGTCCCGGCATTTTCACTGAACTAGTACACATATTTATTTAGGGACCAGCTGAGGCCCACCACCGGGTGCAGGATTTTCTTGCTGCGATGAAGACCCATTGGTAGTCTTTAGCGGTGCTCTGCTCATTGGTCGGGTTGTTATTGTTGTCTCTTTGACATATTCCTCATTTTTATTTTCAATTATATTGTATTTTGGTCTTTATTGGATAGTTGTCACATAAAGACGAAGTAAAACATAAACGTATGGAGATGATAAAGCCTAATTTGCTATGACAAACATCCCTTGTTGTAATAAAGACTTCACATTCCATTAACATTGTGTCTTGTAGTACTAGTACGCTCTTTTTTCGGCACTAAAATATAAAAGTTATACTTATTACAAATTTCGCATAATTACCTTGATTGTCTGTCGAGATAGGTTTGTCAGTAAAATAAACACACCCGATTACGTGGTGACATCTGAAACCAATTCATAAACAAAATGAATGCCGGGGATACAAGGAATTGCGTAAAGAGGACTGATATTTTTGCGAATGAATTCATACAGAAGTTCCTGTCGATACTTCTGTTTCGACATTACACGTAGGGCATACCGTTTTATAAGTCTTAGTCCTAAGTACACTGGATGTTTACTGATTGATATTTTTGTCTGTTTTACATGATTTAGTTATTGGTAGTAGTTGGTTTTGAACTATTATTCGGTAACTGCGAGTTCTCTTTAATACATTGATACTTTGTGTCTTTCATTTAGTCTTTTGTTAGTTTTTGTGCGTGTGTGCTTTGTTTAAATCTGATGAGTCAATCCCTTTTCCCTGTGTTTACAGTTTGTTCTTTTAATGTAATGTTACATTTGTGCATCACTGTCACTGGTAAAGTGAGAGTTAATCACTCATTAACATATCAAACCTAACCACATTCTGTTTTCCTGATCACAATCAGGATTCTGTAATTCAGTTGGTGTCGTTGGTTGCAGTCTATCATGTTTTTTTTGTTTATTGTTTTGTACCTAAATTAAACAGTTGGTTTTCTTGTTTTGTCGTTTAAATTGTTTACATTTTTCATGTCGGGACCTTTAAAGCTTTCAATACGGTAAAGGATTGCTCATTGTTCGTACAGTGATCTATGATTGCTTATGCCTACGTTGTTTGGTCTTATTGGCAAGATTTTTTATCAATAAATCTAACTGTTAAAGTATTTCTCTTTTAGTTATAATAAAGTATACTATATCGATGTGCAAAGATATTATTAAACATTGGTTGTTAGTTTATGTGTTCGATTTGGAGATTAAGTATATCGCCAAGCGATTAGTATTCCGATCGGGACGAATGGTCATCCATTCAATGAAGATTAATTTTATTCCTTTACAGTTATGAATCATATTTTCTTCATTAGCTCCACAAAGGATCATTAAGATCAAACGAAACATTACTCGAAAGATATTGTTTTAACAGTTATACCTTCGTTTTATTAGACAGTACATTCTATGTTAAAAATCCAGATTGTTCGAAATGTACAAAACTATGTGCCGTGTAAACTATACAAACTTATTAGTAAAGGTTATCTTAACAATGTTGTAATTAGATCTTTGAATGCAGTTTACATTAAATATCGATTTTGTCATCAGCAAATTAAGACATAACTAAATTTGTATTTTTTCAAACGGGTTTTATTTTTGGGATGTATGAATACACAGTCACGTTCATTTTCTATATAGAGATTACTATATCTATGTACTACATTATACTTATTTATTAAAAGGCTAGTTCCTAACTATGCAGAAGTCATGTCTTCTTCGACTGTCCATAACATTTGAACACTAAATCCCTTGGATGTGTTTTCGTTGATTTCAGTCTCTGATGCATGATTTTTTTTATTATCAACTGTTTTTGGCTTTTAACTAGCTTTCAGAAACTGCGAGTACTCTCAAATCATTCTTTCGTGTTAATTTGAAATGCTGATACTATTTATAATGTGTTTTTGTTATTTAATGTTTACTTAATCAGTGTTTTATCTCGTATCACTATTTTTAATATATATACCAGTGTTTGGTATGACTAAATTTTCACTTCTGTTCTCGTACTATGAAAACAAAATTATATTTTTGTAATTATTCCATTACTGTACACCTTACAACAAAATTGTTTTCATTTACCTGGGTTCATTATTTTATTTGGTGGCATTTTGTCCAAGGTTATGGTTGTCTTTCTGATATTGTTTAACATCTCAACCCTAATTTATGATTTTATGTGTTTACATTGTGTCATAAATCAAATGTATTCGTTCAGTGTATGTTCACTTGTTTGTGTTAATATGTCTATTGATTGAGTTAAGCCATTTCAATTGATATTTTATAGTATAAAATTGACAATGGAAATGGGGAATATGTCAAAGAGACAACAATTTTAAAATACAAACACTTAGTCTTAGTCTCTACAAAATAATCTGTACCTTTCTTTTACACACGCATGACAAACCTCACCACATTTCCTGCCATAACTGCCTGGTAAACACCTTGTACAAGATAAACTGTTCAATGATTCAAACCCTGGTTTGCATTCTTCAATGTAAATATAAAATAAGAATATCTTCAAATAAAATTATTAGATATAAATGCATGTTCGTACATGTATGCAAACTTGCATTGTTGATACATATACTACAATGTCTAAATTCTAATTAGAAACTTGTTAGAGTCTTTTCTCATACCGTATTCAATTTAAAACAAATAATTAAAAATGACTGGGAACAATTCGACTCATGTCTGAGTAATCTTACGCCTATCTCATATCGTGTTCTGTACACGAAGCTACAATCTGTATACATTGTAGAAACATTAAATTCATTTTATGAATGACTAAAAATTTCCGCATTGAAAACACAATTTTGAACATCTTTGTTGTGCTTTAGAAAATTAGAAATTAGAAAACAGAAAAAGAAGAAAACTGCTGTTTTCCATTTCCGACGAAATCTGTAGACTGATTGCTTGAAACTTTATTCTCTTTACAACTAATGAATTTCAAAACCGTTCATCTCGAACGCGGGAGGCAGCGAGGGTCAAACACAAGACTTGAACATTGTTATAGTTAAATCACAGTAATGTGTTCTCGTCCTGATCTGCGTGTGATATTAACCACTGAACGTTAAACAACAACTATTATCATCATACACAATAATGCATTGCTACTTTCCATTTGTTAACTGTCTTGCATTTTTAATGGAATTATTCACTTAAAGCTTTAATAAGATGTTAAAATAAAACTTTATAAATCTTGGGAGAAACTTCCTTACCTACACAGGTTCCATTTTGTTCTACGTGGTTGTCACAGCAACGCAGAATAGATTCCCTGAACTAAAATGTATAGTACATGTATACAACATATATCTGCTAGGAAATAAAGAACATGTTTAACTTATGTTTCTTTGCATCGTTATTTGATTACATCTTCGGTGCATATAAATAATGAATCGGCAACATGATAATGAAATAAAAATCTATAACAGTTATAATAATACAACCTTGATAGTCTAAAGCATCTGGTTTTGTTACTAAAGACGACGTCCAGCATGTAGAAAAGCCAAATACAAATGGGAAAGATATCAAAATTGAAGTTCATCATATCGACATACAGCATAAAAAGTTTACATTGAGGAAATAAACAATAGATATACTATACACGATTCATCCTGATTTACGTCCTTATCTGGTAATTTGCGAACAAGTTACAAAATACTATATTTTGTCCTGTCTATATAAGTCAAATATCCGGTTTAGTACTTTATATGGTAATTAAATTTTCTATTAAAGAACTAAGTTTTACATTGTTAAACGTTCTCAATGCTTAAAATAAATCATGCTCTAACGATAGAATGAGAACTTTGAGAACAAAAAATAAAACCAATCAGAAGGTTATGCAAAGTGTGTCAATTGGGGCTGAAGGAAGGAATTTTTTATTGTACTTGAAAAGGAATTCTGTCGGAAAAGGTCAGACATTTTGCCTCGTTTAAGTCACATAAGGACCCTCAACTAGTTAATTTTTCAAGGACTATTAAACGTGCAGAGATCCTTGCACTCTCCCTACACGACGCATTGGATTAAATATTTCCATTTTGTCCAGCAATGGTTACGTATTTATTCTTCTCGAACTGAAAAAGGACAACCCGTAGGTTTTGATTTTACTAACCGACAAGCGAAGTCTAGACGACCAGATTTCTATTTACCGAAGTGAACCATAAATGAGTGAAAAGGTTAAACACTGTCCTTATAAAAGAAGTCCAGATGAATTCATAATGCTTAGTTAATAAAATCCATGGTTACATATTTCCTTACTTATTTTCATGCTAAGTTTCATTAGGTTACTAAGGTCATACATATGAGACAATAATCTTCCAAAGAATTAGAAAAACAATATTCTGCAAAACGATATCCCGTTTACTATAACTTTATTTTTACCATTTTGTACTGACAGTTGTTTAAATATTTTTTCAGTATGAACCAATGTGATCAAAAATGTATATACTATGGTTGCAGAATGCGGCCATGAAAGAAAAAAATGTTGTTCCCTCAATTGCAAGATACTATGTCGTTCCCTCAAGATCATATGTCGTTACCACAAGATAGTTATCTCCTTCCCTCACGATGCTATATCGTTACCACAAGATAGTTATCTCGTTTCCTCAAGATGTTATGTCGTTTCCCTCAAGATAGTTATCTCGTTCCCTGAAGATACTATATCGTTCCCTCAAGATATTATGTCGTTCCTCAAGATATTATGTCGTTCCTCAAGATATTATGTCGTTCACACAACATAGCAATACAATTATATTGATTTATTCTTTATTTCCTTCTTCGAAACGGTGGAGTATATTATCATGTGGGATTGAGATAACTTTCTTGAGGGATCGACATAATATCTCAAATCTACGGCTGCCATGAATTATTTTGATTCTAATAGGACAAATTCGGTAATTTTGTTAACCATGAAAGCCCTATACACACGATACTGTTTTGGCTGTTCCGTTTACCCCATATGATAATATTATTAATATCATATAATTCAATAATAATTATTTTTAAATTGCATTTTCACCTAAACATACGGCTACATTATATATATCAATCGACAGCTTATTAACTGTACTTTCGGTTTTGCCTGGTCGTCAATAATTCGTACGGTGCAATTTTCGTTAAATCAAGGTCAAAGGTCAAAATGGAAAATTCGTAAATTTTGCCAGAAAAAAAAAAAAAAAACAAAATGCCCTTTTATGGTACTTGTATGTTATGTTTTTTCAAAAAATATCGGAATCTTATAAAACAAAATACCATAATTCCAAATCAAAAGCAAGCTAAAATACGGTGGCAGAATGCGGCCATGAAAGAAAAAAAATATGTTGTTCCCTCAAGATACTATGTCGTTCCTCAAGATGCTATGTCGTTCCCACAAGATAGTTATCTCGTTCCTCAAGATGCTATGTCGTTCCTTCAAGATACTATGTCGTTCCCACAAGATAGTTATCTCGTTCCCTCAAGATACTATGTCGTTCCCACAAGATAGTTATCTCTTTCCTCAAGATGCTATGTCGTTCCCTCAAGATAGTTATCTCGTTCCTCAAGATGCTATGTCGTTCCTCAAGATACTATGTCGTTCCCACAAGATAGTTATCTCGTTCCCTCAAGAAAATATGTTTTTCCCTCAAGATGATATGTCTTTCCTCAAGATGCTATGTTGTTCCCTCAAGATAGTTATCTCGTTCCTCAACATAGCAATAAAATTATATTAATATATTCTCTATTTCCCACTTCGAAACGGTGGAGTAAAGACGTGGATCCCAAAAGGTGAATATTTATAATTAATGCTATTCCAAAAATGCTACCGTTTGTATACTTCGCTCGTACATGTATAGGGGAAAGGGTATTTTCGGTATTATTTTGGTACGTAAACACGTTGGTATTTCCAAACATATTTTATTCTTTTAGTATACACTGTCAAGATGAAGAACAGGAATAAAAGCCCTGTTCATTGATAATTTTCTATGTTTTCTATGTATTGTGTGCGATTTTGTCCCATGTACATTTACTCCATATCCTTTCATTTTCTAATGTCTCTGTCAAAGTCGTACTGGTATCGTAATTTCGTACCATATGGAAATTTTCCATTATCTCCATGTCTCTGTGCATAAGAAGATATTCTTAAAAATTTGAATGCGAGAAATCCATAACTTTTAATGAGAAAATCATGAATTTATAAGACTGAATGTATGTACATAAGGCACCACCTATTTCCATAACTGAAAGGGGCAATAAATAGATCGTGAAAACTTGTAGGAAAAATTATGGAACTGAAATCTATTTGTGTGAATGTACATGCCTTTATCGGTTTCAGAAACTTGCAAATTTGGGTGTATATGTAATTCAACTGTTGATCTTGTAGCCTTTCTTATTACTTACTGGGAAAATGAGTATTTATTAGGCAAACGTCCATAAACTATAGTTCGTTTGTATTCTAGAGTCAAAGTGAACACGCATACCCATTCATTTGTACTTTGTTATGGGTTTATTTTCACGTGCACATACATTTGTTGATGTAGTATAAAATTATTAGATCTTTTATGTCTTTCAGATTAAAACTACAACAGTTACTGATCGTTGAGTACTGTTCTTTGAAATGGAAAATTCTTGGTTTCCAGATCTGCATTCCTTTTTCAGAAAAGGATATTCTTACTTAGAAATGAAACTTTACTTCAGGAAAATCATGGTGTTTTTGTCAGTGTGCGGCACTTGCGTCGGATTGCAAATTCCATTGGGCTTTATAAACGTAAAGAGTCAAATATAGAAAGATGTTCGATTTCATTCAGTCAATTCTTTCAAAGACAAGTGGATCACATGGATATCGCTTGGTTCATCAGCAGTGTATAAAGAACGATTTTGTAATTAGCATGGAGAACGTTCGTCTCATTCTGAAAGTTTTGGATAGTCAAGGTGTTGCATTGCGCAGAAGACGCCAGCTAAAACGCAGAGAGTATATATCTCGTGGACCTAATTACATTTGGTATATAGACGGTTATGATAAACTCAAACCTTTTGGCATAGCCATTCATGGATGTATAGATGGGTATTCTAGAAATATAATATGGCTGAAGGCTGGAATAACGAACAATGACCCAAAAGTTAAAGCGGGATATTATATTGAAGCTATAATAGAACTGAGAGGTTGCCCGAAATCGACCAGGAGTGACTTTGGTACAGAAAATAGGTATGTTGAGCAAATGCAGCGCTTCTTCCATCGAAATAGTATGCAATCAGATAAATGCCATATTTACGGTTCCAGTACACACAATCAGAGAATTGAATCTTTGTGGGCAATATTCCGAAAACATTGTGCAGAGTTTTGGATACAACTTTTCAAATGGTTGAAACATGATAACCTATTCAACGGATCGCTCTTGGACAAAATCTAATCCAATTCTGTTATTTGGAACTTATTCAGGTATGAACAATACATTTGTCCGTTACTTATCATAATGTTAAGTTAATAGCAGGGTATAGTAAAGGTTTGTACATAATAAAATTGAGAATGGAAATGGGGAATGTCAAAGAGACAACAACCCGACCACAGAACAGACAACAACAGAAGGTCACCAATAGGTCTTCAATGCAGCGAGAAATTCCGCACCCGGAGGCGTCCTTAAGCTGGTCCCTAAACAAATATATATACTAGTTCAGTGATAATGGACGTCATACTAAACTCCAAATTATACACAAGAAACTAAAAGTAAAATAATACAAGACTAACAAAGGCCAGAGGCTCCTGACTTGGGACAGGCGCAAAAATGCGGCGGGTTAAACATGTCTATGAGATCTCAACCTCCCCTATACCTCTAGCCAATGTAGAAAAGTAAACGCATAACAATACGCACATTAAAAGTCAGTTAAAGAGAAGTCCGAGTCCGATGTCAAGATGTAACAAAAGAAAATAAACCAAATGACAATAATACATAAATAACAACAGACTACTAGCAGTTAACTGACATGCCAGCTCCAGACTAAACTGTTTACAAATAAAATGTTTTACTTATTAATTTACAGGAGTGTAGTAAAATTCATACGGTGAACCAAGTTTGAATTTAAACCAACCCGAAAAAGTCGAGTTATATCTTTAACTATCAGATCTATAAAAAAGTATGTACAATTTGCATAAGTTTCAAATTTTCGAATGTAAAACAAATTAATTAGTGTTGATTTAAATGGAGAAAATGCTGTTAAAATTCGTCTATTTGTAGCAGAGTGATTTTTTATGATAATTTTATATATTGTAAAATCATCTAATTATTAAATTACTATATTTATGATAAAAGCTTAATTACATATTTTGAATATTGTATTTTTAGTTTAAATTATTACTTGAAAACCTTACTTATATGTATAGTAATATTCACGTTATTTTCTATGAATATTCATTAGGATTTACTTGAATGATTGTATTTGATTGGCTGTTAGTATTTCGCGGTTAAGTTAAATTTCCTTTGTTTTATCTGTATATTTCCACGGACGACAGCCATAACAGTCCATTGAATTTATGTCTGTTTATATTGACCACATAGTTTACTTGTAAACCTTATATTTTGGACAACATATTATTGAATACTGTAAGTTCATTTCTTTATTAACATTATTTATATTTTTCACTTAAATGATATTATAGCAAAGTTTCTATTTATTTGTCTTGTAACGTTCTCCTCATATCGCATGCATGTAACATACGTACACAAGATGTACATGAGAGTATTTTATTAAGCTATAAGTATATGATTTTATAATCTACGGTTTATTTGCCACGGTAGTCTATTGTATTGTTAATTTGCGTATTTGATTATTGTCACGAATAGTCTATATTTTATAAATGGCAGCTTGTTAAACAAAAGACTGAAAGTGTTTCCATTTATATAAAGTAATAGTTTTGTATCGAATAGTTTTATAAAGTACAAATATGAATGAGTAAAGAATATTTGTCACATTGTATATTTCTATAATTAGAGTCCGAGTATTTATGTTCGTATTTTGGTTTCAGGACTCCATGTAATGTGTAATTATATAGGACACATGATTGTGTGATGTTTATTTGATGTGCCGTTAACCTTACTACTTCAACTCACTCCATAAGTGGTAAGAGTATATTTATTTATAGTTTGGCATTGTTTATATTGTATTGTAAACATGAGTTACCTCCCCTTTATTTGGAGCTTTTAACGAATCAATAATATTGACATCATCAGTCTTTATGATTATTATGTTTGCAACTTTATGATTGTTGTATGATATTATGTAGTTAATTATTATACGTACTATATATTTTAATGAAGTTATTATTAATAAATGTAGATATAACATTTATTATATATCGTTTGTAAGGTAAACCAGTAGTGATTACATATACACAGATACACAAAATTATCATAGACGACATTCCAAGTCGATCTTGTAAAAGTACACGTGACACCGAGGTCAATTTCACTGACCGTAAACATTGAACATCTTCTACTTGT
This sequence comes from Mytilus coruscus, assembly GCA_017311375.1. Taxonomy (NCBI): domain Eukaryota; kingdom Metazoa; phylum Mollusca; class Bivalvia; order Mytilida; family Mytilidae; genus Mytilus; species Mytilus coruscus. The sequence goes on along the minus strand of CM029597.1, from coordinate 10,989,687 downwards.
AAAACATTTTACTTGCTACTTACTTAATAACAGATAAATGTAATATTTATTATTATATTTCTGTATTATATAAACTGTGATATTTCGTAAAAGTATTTATGTTATACGAAATAGCTTGTTATTTATATATGTTGTATTGCTATTTCAGACTTGTTTTATCTACTGGTACAATAAAACATCAGAACCCTACATCCTCGTTATAGTTGTTATTCCAAGCATAGAAAACAACCTACTACAAATGGCGCCCACGTTTCGCTGGGTTGATGGCACATACCAGTTTTTGTTGAGATCCAGATGTGATGTCAGTGACCACCATTAGATGTCTCGAGTCTATGTATACAGTGACCATGTGTGTTTGATTACTTCCGTTATGGTACCATGTGATGAACTTTACCACGTGCTTATGTTTACCAACATGCCGACCCATGTGATCATCGTCCACGTGCGTTTGTTTACAGTTTACCGGATGACATTATAGTACCGGATGTTACTTATAGTAACTTGACTTTTTGTTTTTCACTTTTGGAAAACTGAACTTGTGTTATTCTACATTGTGAAATATTGTGATTTATTTATACTTTTGTGGAACAGTGCAATTATTGGAATAATTTCTAGTTTAAGGTAGGACTTATTTACTTACATTATATACTGTATACCATTTTGATACATTGAAACTTAGCATACACTTGAAACATTTACACACTTAGAATTTATTTTTGAAATTCTACATCCACTTTTTGGACTTTAATTTTTTTTTTGGCGTTCTACATTTTGACCTTTTCATATTTAAACATTTATACACATTTAATTTTTTTTCGAGGCTTACTTGGATACGGATTTAGTTTGTCAGAGGACATGTACACTTATATTATTTAGGCTTTCATTTATGGTGTACATGTATTACTGATAGTTATAAACATACTTTGTAAATTACAGTAGCATAGCTACAAAGTATATAGCATACACTTTTATATTTTAAATTTATTTTTCGGTATACAGTTGTAGTGTATTGTACTTACATTGAACTATGACCCACATTGTATAGGTCAATGCTCAGTTGAACTTAGCAATTATAACACACATAATGTTTTATGTGTAGTATTGCTAGTTTATATTAGATACATAGTATATTTATCGTTTTATAAATGTGCTTTGTATAGTGACTTGGTACTTAAGTTGATATGAATTAAAATTTATTGTCATATATTCTATACATATAAGCCATTCACTGAGTTAGCTAGTACCTAGATTTTCAGATTGTAGATAGACATTGCTGATTAATTTTTTTTTAGTATTGATTAAAAATTTCCATTTGATCTTTTAGTGTGGTGGTGTTGACACTTATTAGAATTTTGCATTATTATTGAACTTGAATTAGGGTGAATGATTTGAATGTTTATAGATACACTAGTCTACACCGTTAGCCATGTATAACCAACCGTATGAGCCATGTTACAACGCCATGTATAACCAACACTACGACACCTACGACACCTTTGATCCACAGTACTATCCACCACGCAGAAAACGTCGTCGTCACCGAAGACGCAACAGACAACGTCCATACTGGGACCAGATAGAAGCTGAATACCAACCTGCTCCTACTCCGACTCATGTATCTCAACCATCCAGAGAACCTGTTATATGCTATAGATGTGGACAACCAGGCCACTATGCCTTTGCCTGCAGAGTTAGACTGGATCACACTAGAAAAGCTTGTAATTTTCAGCAGATGAACACTGAAGCTAAGATATACCAACAACGACAGTCATCAGGTGATACAGAAGGATTACTTGAAGCCCCAACGAAGTCACAGTAGTCATCAATGGATTTCAGGCATCAGCACTACTAGATACTGGTTCTACAGTTAGCACAGTTAGTCAGTCATTCCATCGACAATACCTTGCTGACAGTCCTATCCAGACACTCAACCAGATACTTAACATCGAGTGTGCAGATGGCCAGAACATGCCATACCTTGGTTACATCTCAGCAGATCTACAGTTACCAGGTACATCTACATCAGCAAATCCTCAGCAATGTTTACTGTTAGTCGTTCCAGACAGTAACTACAACCAGGTAGTACCACTTCTTCTGGGAACCAACGTTTTGACAGCAGCCATGACTGATGTAAAACAACGATATGGGCCACGTTTTCTACAAACAGCAGACCTACATACACCATGGTATATTACGTTTAGATGTCTCCTACTTAGAGATAGAGAACTGCAGAAAAGATGCAACAGACTTGCCATAGTCAAGAGTGCTGAAGGAAAGACAATCCGCATACCACCTAACAAAGATGTCGTGTTACAGGGATACATGGACCATGAACTACCATATCATCCAGTTTGTGGACTCCTTCAGTCAACTGATAGAGCAGCAATACCATCTGACTTAGATATAGCTCCATCATTAGTATCATATCAGTATAGAAACAACAGCATCATACCAGTACATATCAGCAATGTAACTACCAGCACAGTGACAGTTTCGCCAAACGCCATCCTTTGCGAACTTCAACCTGTTTCAGTCACCAACATTGATGTACCAGACACATATGAACAAGATGCATGGAATGAGTCTACATTTCCAGACACACTTACTGATGATCAACTACGTAAAGCCAGAGAATTACTACACCAGTTCAGAGACGTATTCAGCACTTCAGATACTGACATAGGCCACATCACCGCCGTTCAGCATAGAATAGAACTGATTGACGAAACACCATTCAAACAACGACACCGGCGTATTCCACCTGCCTTGTTCGACGAAGTTAGAACTCATCTGCAACAACTTCTAACTGCTGGGATCATTCGTCGTTCGCATTCGCCTTGGTCATCGAATGTTGTATTAGTCAGAAAGAAAGACAACAAGCTCAGAATGTGCGTGGACTATAGACAATTAAACCAGCTAACTATCAAAGACTCGTATGCTCTTCCTAGAAGCGAAGAAATCCTTGACGCCTTGGGAGGAAACAACTACTATACAGTCATGGACATGAAGAGTGGATATCACCAAGTTGAGGTTGAAGAGACACACAAGGCTAGAACAGCGTTTACAATCGGCCCACTTGGTTTCTACGAGTTCAACAGACTTCCGTTTGGCCTCGTAAACAGTCCAGCAACCTACCAACGCCTCATGGAACAGATACTTGGAGATCTTCACCTAGATATATGCTTTATATACCTTGACGATTTGATCATCTTTTCAGAGACGTATGAAGAACATCTTGAAAGGCTACAGATGGTACTACAACGACTAAGAGAACACAACTTGAAACTTTCGCCCAAGAAATGTGCATTCTTCAAAGACAAAGTTAAGTACATCGGCCACATAGTCTCTAAAGATGGTATTTCACCCGATCCAGATAAACTAGAGAAAGTCATCAACTGGCCTCGACCCACAACGCCAGAAGAAGTACGTCGCTTCCTTGGTTTCGTTGGTTATTACCGCAAGTTCGTCAAAGACTTCTCTAAGATAGCAAGACCGCTCACAGACTTGATGCCTGCACCAAAGAAGTCCAGTAAGCGAAAACTCAAGAAGCCAACAGTTACATCATGGGTTTGGGACAAGCCACAAGAAGATGCCTTCCAGAAGCTCAAAAGTCAACTTGCGATGCCACCTGTTCTTGGTTATCCACGCTACAAGGAACCTTTTGAATTACATACAGACGCATCTATGCTTGGTCTTGGAGCAATACTGTACCAACAACAAGAAGGAAAGAAAAGAGTCATTGCCTATGCCAGCAGAGGACTTAGCAAGACTGAGAGGAACTATCCAGTCCACAAGTTAGAATTCCTTGCTCTGAAATGGTCAGTAACAGAGAAGTTTCATGATTACCTTTATGGCAACACATTTACCGTGGTTACTGACAACAACCCACTTACTTACGTCTTAACAACAGCGAAACTTGATGCCACTGGACATCGTTGGATAGCAAGTTTGTCATCTTACAACTTTAACATCGTCTATCGACCTGGTGCTAACAACGCTGATGCAGATGCACTTTCCAGACTTCCTGAACTACTTGGTCGTACCAACACCTCCAACATTAGTACAGATTCTGTGAAAGCCATTTGTCAGTTACAGCATGCACAACCCTATGTTCAGACGTTATCGATGACAACACCTAAAGTCACAGATGATCCATACTTACCATCACAACATTTAGTCAACATAAAGATGGAACAAAAGCAAGATACTTACCTTAAAGATTGGATATACTGGGTTGATGAACATCGCAAGCCAAGAAAAGAACAGCTAGAACGTTCACCATGGAACACTTGGTTCTTGAACAACTACGACAAGTTGAAAATGATCGATGGTGTTCTTTACCGTGTTATCCACGACAATGGGGAACAACATAAACAACTGGTGTTACCTGAAGTCTGCATTTCAAAGTATTAACAGCATTACATGATGAGATGGGACATCAAGGCAGAGATAAAACAGTTTCATTAGTTAGAGACCGTTTTGTTTGGTTTGGAATGAATCGAGATGTTGACAACTGGATATCGAACTGCGACAGATGTATTCGACGAAAGCAACCTGCCAGTCACAGAGCACCACTCATTAACATCGAGACGACACAACCTCTGGAGTTAGTATGTATGGACTATCTCTCACTTGAAAGATCTACAGGTGGATTTGAGAACATACTAGTAATAACAGACCACTTCACACGATATGCCTTGGCAATACCAACAAGAAACCAGACAGCAAAAACAACTGCAGACGCATTCTTCAACAACTTTGTCGTCCATTATGGTTTGCCAGAAAGAATTCATTCCGATCAAGGTGCCAACTTTGGATCCAAAATCATCAAGGAATTATGTAACATCACTGGTATGACGAAATCAAGAACAACACCGTATCATCCAATGGGTAATGGCATCACTGAACGTTTCAACAGAACACTACTTGGTATGCTTGGTACTTTAGAAAACGTTCAGAAAAAAGATTGGAAGTCGCATGTTGCTGGTCTTGTCCATGCGTACAATTGTACACGTCAAACGTCAACTGGATTCTCTCATACTACCTGATGTTCGGAAGACAGCCAAAGCTACCTATAGACATCGCTTTTGGTATTGGAGATGAAGCTGAACCTGTTACAACAACAAAGTATGCAGAGGAAATGCAAGAAAGACTACGTAAAGCATATGACACAGCAACAAGAAACATCTTTGCTGCCCAGAAACGACAGAAGAAACATTACGATCAGAAAGTAAAAGGAGCTGTGCTGAAACCGGGAGATAGAGTCTTGGTCAAGACACTAGCTTTTGATGGAAAGCACAAGTTAGCAGATAGGTGGGAAGATGACCCGTACCGGATAATTAGTCAGCCTAATTGTGGAATACCAGTGTACGTGGTTCAGAAAGAGAACAAAGAAGGAAGAAAGAGGACACTGCACAGGAACCTTTTCTTGCCTATTGGAGATCTGCCTACAGATATGGATAAAGATATTAAGAAGAAACGTCCTGCGCCCAGGCCAAGAAAAAGAAGCAGCCTGAGGAACCGACGAAATCTGAAGGAAACAGTGTGAACAGGACCACTGATAAGGAGTCAGATGAGGAGTCGGAGCAGGAGTATGTATATTGGATACTTGATCAGAGTACACAGGACAACACTAACAGTGATGTACCAGTTGTGGACCGACAAGAAAAGGAGCTCTTGGTTTCACTGGTGACGACCATGATGGAGCTGAGAGTAGTGATCAGCAGGAACTGGTTTAGGAGGGACGCTCTTCCTGTGGACATCAATAGAGCTGCAGAACCAGCCCCTGTGAGTGATGAGGATACTGAAGAAGCGACTGCTCAGACTACTGAAGTACACACTTCTATTGATCAAGATGAGAGCGCCAACAGACCTATCACTAGAAGAGGCAGATGAACCCACCATAGCTCCAGAACAACCACGTAGAAGACGGATATTACCGACACCACCACGAGATTCGCCAGTATCAACTAGACCACAGAGGAACAGGAAACCACCGAAGTACCTTGAGGACTATGTTGTATCAAAGCAGGCTACAATCCAACAGCCAGATTGGTTAATGAAGATTCACTGGTTGGAGTCTGAAGCACAGAAAGGAGATTTAAAGGCTTGGAGATGGAGTTGTCCAGAACCATCCTTGACATCATGCGATGCAACTACTAGTGGTTAATGGCTTGCCGAGGACGTCAATTTTCAGTGAAGGGAAACAGACTGGAATGACGTGGAAGTCATTTTCCTACAGCGGGAGAATGTAGCAGAGTGATTTTTATGATAATTTTATATATTGTAAAAATCATCTAATTATTAAATTACTATATTTATGATAAAAGCTTAATTACATATTTTGAATATTGTATTTTAGTTTAAATTATTACTTGAAAACCTTACTTATATGTATAGTAATATTCACGTTATTTTCTATGAATATTCATTAGGGATTTACTTGAATGATTGTATTTGATTGGCTGTTAGTATTTCGCGGTTAAGTTAAATTTCCTTTGTTTTATCTGTATATTTCCACGGACGACAGCCATAACAGTCCATTGAATTTATGTCTGTTTATATTGACCACATAGTTTACTTGTAAACCTTATATTTTGGACAACATATTATTGAATACTGTAAGTTCATTTCTTTATTAACATTATTTATATTTTTCACTTAAATGATATTATAGCAAAGTTTCTATTTATTTGTCTTGTAACGTTCTCCTCATATCGCATGCATGTAACATACGTACACAAGATGTACATGAGAGTATTTTATTAAGCTATAAGTATATGATTTTATAATCTACGGTTTATTTGCCACGGTAGTCTATTGTATTGTTAATTTGCGTATATTACTATTTGATTATTGTCACGAATAGTCTATATTTTATAAATGGCAGCTTGTTAAACAAAAGACTGAAAAGTGTTTCCATTTATATAAAGTAATAGTTTTGTATCGAATAGTTTTATAAAGTACAAATATGAATGAGTAAAGAATATTTGTCACATTGTATATTTCTATAATTAGAGTCCGAGTATTTATGTTCGTATTTTGGTTTCAGGACTCCATGTAATGTGTAATTATATAGGACACATGATTGTGTGATGTTTATTTGATGTGCCGTTAACCTTACTACTTCAACTCACTCCATAAGTGGTAAGAGTATATTTATTTATAGTTTGGCATTGTTTATATTGTATTGTAAACATGAGTTACCTCCCCTTTATTTGGAGCTTTTAACGAATCAATAATATTGACATCATCAGTCTTTATGATTATTATGTTTGCAACTTTATGATTGTTGTATGATATTATGTAGTTAATTATTATACGTACTATATATTTTAATGAAGTTATTATTAATAAATGTAGATATAACATTTATTATATATCGTTTGTAAGGTAAACCAGTAGTGATTACATATACACAGATACACAAAATTATCATAGACGACATTCCAAGTCGATCTTGTAAAAGTACACGTGACACCGAGGTCAATTTCACTGACCGTAAACATTGAACATCTTCTACTTGTAAAACATTTTACTTGCTACTTACTTAATAACAGATAAATGTAATATTTATTATTATATTTCTGTATTATATAAACTGTGATATTTCGTAAAAGTATTTATGTTATACGAAATAGCTTGTTATTTATATATGTTGTATTGCTATTTCAGACTTGTTTTATCTACTGGTACAATAAAACATCAGAACCCTACATCCTCGTTATAGTTGTTATTCCAAGCATAGAAAACAACCTACTACATATTTCCGATACTGGAGACAAGTGATATTTTCCTGGAACGAACGATAATGGTTCGACCATGTAGGATAGAAAGTTTCTAGAAAATAGGCAAATAGGACTTAGGCAGCAACCATTTGCTTTTCTGGGGAGGGCTATGGATTTTTTCCGGACAAACTTTTTTTCGCCTTCGGTGAAAAACAATCTATTTTTTGGCGACAAGTTGAAAACAATTTTTTCTTTCAATTTTAGCATTACATATAGTGGCAGCTGAGGGTGAAACAAACAAATTTTTTTCTCAGGGTCAAAAACAAATAATTTTTCTCCAAAACTGAAACAAACTTTTTTCCAAAAATCCATAGCCCCCAGAAAATCAAATGATTGCTGCCTTATAGATATATCGTCATTTGCATGTAATTGTTGACAAATATGAAATAAAAAATTGTATCAAACGTAATATGCGACTGTTTTTATGTTTAACCTTATTTTTAGAAGGATATTCAACAGAGCTCCAGATAAGCTGCATATTTGCGTGATCACGCAATAATATCAATTGAAAACCCAATGCAATTGACGATTGCAGCGTTCAAAACCCAATTCATGTAAAGGAAAACCCAATAAATATCAAAACCATGCGTGCTCAACCCTTATAAGTCGTTTTTGTGTGCGTTATTTATCCTTATCTATATATTATCGTTGAGTAAATCTATTTTGTAATATTGATAATTGGAAATCTCCTTTCGTTCTAAAAAGAGTGTTACTTCAAATAGTTGATCTGTGTCCCTGTTGGAATTGTCCGTTGCTCAAAAGGTAAACATGCTGATGTAAACATATTTCGATTTTCTCTGCGTTTATCCAATTAGCGTAAGTGATCATAATTATTTTCGTATTGCTCGGGATTTATGTCAATGAAGGGTTACACTAATGACTGGACCAAATGACAGGACCGAATGACAGGACCAAATGAAAAATGCTAATATCTTTTTGATTTCTTAAAGGATTAATCTCAAATTTGAAATATAATAAGATTTCATCATTTAATATATAGATTAAAGAAAAAAAATGAGATTTTTATTTTAGAAGCTTTAGAAAACGTGACCTGACCAACGCTGATAATGACAGGACCAAATAAAAATGCTAATAACTTTTTTTATTGTTTCAATTGAATTATTTCAGATTTGAAATATAAAATAAGATGTCATCTTTAAATACATAAATTTTATAAAAAATATAGATTTTTTTCAAAAACTTGTGAAAACGTGACATGACCATCGCTGACTGACAGGACCAACCTCGACAATGACAGGACCAAATGAAATTGCTAATTACTTTTTTATTTCTCAGAATATTTCTCTGAAATTTGAAATTTAATAAGATTAGACCATTTTATACATAAATATAGAAACAATAAAGAAAAAAATATTAAAAGCTTGCGGTAATGTGACCTGACCAACACTGACAATGACAGGACAAACCTCGACAATGACAGGACCAAATAAAAATGCTATTAACTTTTTTATTTTTCAAAAAAATTATCTCAGATTTGAAATATAATAAGATCTCATCTTTTAATACATAAATTAAAGAAAAAATATAGATTTTTTTTCAAATTGCGAAAACGTGACATGACCATCGCTGACTGACAGGACCAACCTCGACAATGACAGGACCAAATGAAACATCTAATTACTTTTTTAATTCTCAAAAATTTCTCTGAAATTTGAAAAATAATAAGATTAAACCATTTTATACATAAATATAAGAAAAATATAGAAAAAAGTATAAAAGCTTGCGGTAATGTGACCTGACCAACGCTGACAATGACAGGACCAACATCGACAATGACAAGACCAAATGAAAATGCTAATAACTTTTTATTTCTCTAAGGATTAATGTCAAATTTGAAAAATAATACGATTTCAATATTTAGTACATAAATATAGGAAAATATTAAAATAAAATATCAGAATATTCTGTAAACGTGACCTGACAAAAGTTGGCAATGACTGACCGATGATAAGTCCTAATTTCTTTGTTATTTTAATTACAAAAGTTGATCTATGAATAAGAAGATAATATAAAAAAAAATGCGAAAAATATATTTATTAGGGTAAAAAACTTGACATAACCAGCGTTGACTGTGTCCAGATCGTTGTACGTAATCTACTGTATATTTATTTAAATGTTATAGGATTTGCTTAAAATTAATTAAAAAAACCAATAAGTTTGAATGGTTTAGTTTTTTTCAAATAAGAAAAAAAACTTGGAAAAAACCGTTAGGTCTGCGAACGCCCCCGCGTTATTTGAACTTTTTATGGTATTGAGTAGTATATTGTATTTAACTGTGTTGTAGATTATGTTGTATATCAATTACCGGTCATAATTTGACACGTTTGATCACAATTATGAAGTAACAAACAAAAGGTGTGAAATAAGCCATAAATAAGTTGATAAATCAAATACAGTTTGTGATGACAGTAATTAAAATCATATATAGTTGTTTTTTATTAATATTTTCGTAAAGTAAATAATTATTTCCACGTCATGATTACTTGAGGAATACTCGAGCCTTGTGCAGGAAATATCTTGATAGTTTTTTTTTTTTCATAAAAACAAATAAACATTTCTTGAAGTATGCCCGACCCTTGCATGCATGATATCTTGGTAGTTTTAAATAATTTCATAAAAATGTAAGCAAACATTTCACGGACTACTTAAGGTTTGGCCGCGCCTTGTGCAGGATACCTTTCTTATATAGTTTTAAATGTTCCGTAAGTCAATAAATATATCGTTGGCTAATATGTTTGATAATCGTTTAATAGTTTTTATATTTGATAAAATGAATAATTCAATCCTTATGTTTCTATAAATTTGAAGCAAATCCTATTACATATAAAAGGTATATGATATTTATTTTCCTGGGTCACTGACAATGTAGGACAGAAAGTCACAGATCGATGTAAGGATAAAATAAAACAAAATGTCAAAGTGGCTTGGTACTTAAACGACTTCAGATGTCAAGAAATATAATGATTAAAATTCAATATATATATATAAATCTTAATTTATCTAGTTTAATGAACTATTTCCTAAACTGTAAAAGGAATATATGCAATAACAAGTAAATATTTCATTTAATTATGGATCAAAATTTAACAATTTAAGTAAAATAAGAAAGAAATTAGGACTTTTCATCGGCCAGGTCATTGCCGATGTTGGTCATGTCTCATAACCGCAAGCTTTTAATACTTTTTTTTCTACATTTTCTTATATTTATGTACGAAATGGTCTAATCTTATTATATTTCATATTTGAGAAGAATATTCTGAGAAATAAAAGAAATTAGCATTTTCATTTGGTCCTGTCATTGTCGAGGTTGGTTGATCAACTTTTGTAATTAAAATAACAAAGAAATTAGGACTTATCATCAGTCAGTCTTTGCCAACTTTTGTCAGGTCACGTTTACAGAATATTCTGATATTTTATTTTAATATTTTCCTATATTTATGTACTAAATATTGAAATCTTATTATATTTCAAATTTGACATTAATCCTTAGAGAAATAAAAAAGTTATTAGCATTTTCATTTGGTCCTGTCATTGTCGATGTTGGTCCTGTCATTGTCAGCGTTGGTCAGGTCACATTACCGCAAGCTTTTATACCTTTTTTCTATATGTTTTCTTATATTTATGTATAAAATGGTCTAATCTTATTATATTTCAAATTTCAGAGAAATTTTTGAGAATTAAAAAAGTAATTAGATGTTTCATTTGGTCCTGTCATTGTCGAGGTTGGTCCTGTCAGTCAGCGATGGTCATGTCACGTTTTCGCAAGATTTTGAAAAAAATCTATATTTCTTATAAAATATATTATTTAAAGATGACATTTTATTTTATATTTCAAATCTGAGATATTTCCTTTGAAAAATAAAAAAGAAATTAGCATTTTTATTTGGTCCTGTCATTGTCGATGTTGGTCCTGTCATTATCAGCATTGGTCAGGTCACGTTTTCTAAAGCTTCTAAAATAAAAATCTCATTTTTTTCTTTAATCTATATATTAAATGATGAAATATTGTCATATTTCAAATTTGAGATTAATCCTTTGAGAAATGAAAAAGTTATTAGCATTTTTCATTTGGTCCTGTCATTTGGTCCTGTCATTCGGTCCAGTCATTAGTGTAACCCGTCAATGAATGAATTAAAACGAAAGTAAATTTCCAGTAATAATATTGAATAGAAGCATGTTTTCATATGTTCAGCTTCTTTTTGATAGCTGAGGGATAATTATGATAACACGACTCAGCTAGTGTTTTCAGGAAGTGTTCCTCGGACGCACGGGTTCATGCATAGTGCGTCAAGACAGAAAAGCATGCGTCCAGGGCGAGTATACGCGCCTTAACGAGAACATTGTTACTAGTACGACAAAAAGGGTTTCGTCAGTTGTGCAAGAATTAAATCAGTTGGAACAGAGAAAGGCCAAATCAATTATATAGTTGAAAAGCATTAGAAACCAAAAGTTCTAATAAGGGACAACTGATGACCAGATAATTTTATGTAAATACAATTAAACAAAAATATTCAAGTATTTTTAGTTTTAAAAGAGGTTTTTTTCATTTCTGTTGATGAGTGAACACACATATTCGTTCTGACGTAAATGTAGCTTGCCACTTTCTTTGTTTTGACCTAATTATTCTTATGCCAATAAGACAACTATAGATAGTTATTGGCAAGTGTAGTACAATATTGTCATTTGTTTATTTGGGTCTCATTCATTAATCCACCCCTTGGTCATCAAGGTTTTAAGGTGTATCTTAATCCAACTGGGAACTATTTATTATTTTAAAAAAAAGTAGGTCTGACGAACAGTTGATAGGATTGACAAAACTGTCTTAGAGAATCCAATGTTCACAAAAACTACATAAAAATCTAAAAACCTAGCCACACCTACCCAAATAAACCGAAGGGTGATCGAATGTGCTCTAGGAAGACAATAAGTTAAATGCCCCACTAGTGACTGTGCATCAGTTTATATAAATTTAGAGAAAATACAAAACTGGCAGAACAACTAAAATAAACCAGACTCAAATTATACGAACAATTGCTCATCAAGGTATAAACCAAATAAAACAGCCATCACAGATATAATGAAAGAAACATTTACGGTGGATGAACATCTCGGTTTGATATAATTTCATTATAACATGCCTAAATTCGATATCATGATGATGACAAAACCCAATATATTAAGGAGCTTGGTGGTGAAAACCCAATTTGATATTTGCTTAAGGAGTGAATTGAATTAATAATAATACAATTAAAAACTCTTTCACTCAATTACATAAAAAATGGTGGGTAAAACCCCAATTTGTGAATTCTTATCTGGAGCTCTATTTGTTTTTAATAAGTATTGTGCACTATCCAATTTAAAAGTACCGAATGGTGGAAATCGTGTGACATCACGCCTGTCCTGTTTTTAAGCTGTCTTTTATTATACGACAGAACGAGACATGGTGTCAAATAATTTCAAATAAGATCCCTTTTTTTTCGTCGTTATATGAGCCAAATAATTATTTTGCTTTTATCTTCGTCATTTCAACTCTGGTGGATAGTTGTCTTATTGGCTATCATAACATAACTCCTTTGTTTATATGAAATATAAATTTAATTATAATGACCTCATGCAGAATTTCCAGCGGTCTGTCATGCTTGTTGATATTGGGTTGCATTGAACCCCAAGGACGCCACATTTTACACTCTTATGTTTGAAATAAGTCTGTATTTAAATTTGTGTCTATTCGTGCAAATATTGAAACAGTAAATGGACTACAATATACTAGGCTTTGAGTAAAAGCCAATTCCATTGTTTTACTGTTATTTCCGCAATCTTTTATTTCAAATAGCGCAAACAAACACATTTTCCAAATATAATTTTTCGAACAAAGCATCAAAGAAAAGATCAACAGCCCTTTTATCATTAATAATTACCAACAAAGAAAATAATTTACTAGTTAAAAGCAGAGACATATATACACATTTTCAATTCAATTCTTTTATTACTTTGAGCAAATAATGCTCATCAGTACAAAGACATGTAATATATATGCAAATACAATAATGATGAATAAATACACAATTCATACATGACTGATAAATGAATACATCCGAGAAGAATAATGATCTATATTAAGTATTGGTTACTTATAACATGTCTGTTCTACATTTAAATGCATGGAAAAGAAATTTACAAAGGTTACATATGTCTTTTACATTTTCTGTACTCAACAACTGTATAAGCTTAAATGACGATGGACGCCTATAATAATATGGCTTAATATACTGTCTCCTTTTTGCATTATAACAATCACACTGTAAAATGAAATGAAACTCGTCTTCTATTGTATTTAAAGTACAGAGAGTGCATTTTCTTTCTGATCTATTAACACCGTGATATCGGCCTGTTTCAACAAATAAGTGATGTGAAGACAATCTTATTCTCGTTAGATACACTCTAAAATTCACATGTTTAGTAAGGTAAAATTGTAAACAAACATTATTTACACAGTATTTATACAAAAACACTTTGGCGAGCCATCAAATTATTGATTCAAGTATTGATTAGCTTGATCAAATATTCTAGTTTTGATAAAATACTTAAGAGTGTCACTTACAACTAAATTATCTTGGTTATACCAGAAGTCGTTCAGACCCAAATTAACTTCAGATGATAAATCCAACTATTTCTGTTATTACATTGATTCCGTACCTGTTCTTGGTAACAGTTTTTAAGAATACAATTCTTCGTTGATAAAAGTTTAAACCAGTATCTTATAATATTATACAATCTAAGATATATCAAAGGATATCTACCAAGCTCATAATACACCATTACATTCGTTGTACATTGTTTGACACCTAAAATATTTTTGCAAAATCTAACTGAACTTTTTCAATATTCTGAGCTTTATGAAAGCCCCATATCTCACTGCCATAGCATAAAATACTACTTATATATGTATCAAACAAATTAAGGTATGTGAAAACATTCAAATATAAGGATGATACTTTTGATTTCAAGGCAAATACAGCTTTCCTACCTTGCTCAGCTAATTGTTTTGGGTTTTTAAAATTTTCCGTTATAATTCAACAGTATACCTAAATAACAAAATTCATCAACAATGTCAATAACATTACCATCAAAATACCACTTTTCTTCAACCCTCACATTACCACCATTTCTAAATACCATAATTTTTGTTTTAGCATTGTTTACAGAGGGTGGTAAAGGGGCTGCTTGCACGGAAAAACGTGAAATAAGACATAATTTCACGTTGAACGTGAAATAATTTCTGTCATGAACGTTGCACGAAAATAAAGACTGATGTGAACCTTTTGTGACTGAGTCACTGTCTTCTTGTATAATTATATAAACTCTGTTTTACTTGATATTCCTGATTTAGTATACACATTTATGATATAAATGGTTTACGGCTTTAAAAAGTATTTCTTGACGATCCCTGCCAAGTGTTTGAATTTTATTTGAAAAATATCGAGCACGCAACATAAGCATTTGAAAATCACGATGCACGTAAAATTAAATAAGCAGAACATGTTGAACGAGGCACCTGTCTTGCACGACTGAACATCAAATAAAAAGTGAACGTGAAATAAAAACGGCGATGACGTTGCACGAAAATAACCCTTTATCACCCTCTTTACAGTTAAACCCCATTTTTGAGTGTACAATAAAAGTGTGTCTAACATATCTTGTAAGCCTTTTACAGAATCAGAAAATAGAATCATATCATCGGCATACATAAGCAAAAATAAAGACAATTCCTGTACTTCATACGGTACATTACCGTTACTTAAAAATTCCATTTCAAAATCGTTCACGTACAAAGAAAAAAGTATTGGAGAGAGTACTTCCCCTTGCATTAAGCCAACTGTACTAGTGAACTGCTCTGAATAAAAACCATCAATTCGTACACATGATTTCACATTTGAATACATTGATTTAAGTAATGATAAAAGTTTCCCTGTTATACCAATTTTTGACAATTTCAACCATAAATTCAGTCTACATACTGTATCAAACGCCTGTTTGTAGTCTACAAAACAGCAATACAAACGATTCTTACTGAGAGTGTTTTCTGAATGACAGTTAATTAACTAAACATGGCATCAACTGTACTACTGCCCGGCCGAAATCCAAACTGTGCATCAGTTATAATGTCAAAGGTATCGGACCAAAGTAATAATCTCATATTCAAAATGGACGTGAACAATTTGGCCAAATTACTAACCAAACTTATGCCGCTATAGTTTACAGGATCAGACGGATCGCCTTTTTTAAAAACTGGAACAAGTATCGCAACTGTCCATGTTGTCGGAAAGTAACCAGAAGACAATACCCTGTTGAACATTTCCTCTAAGAACGGTATCCGTCAATTCCATGACTTTCAATTTCCACGTTTCAATTTGGAAATACATTTCAAAATTTCTTCCTGCGTGATAACACGGTCAAGTTCTTCGTATGTAGCGTCGGAAATAGTGTCCTGTATTCTCTGTGTGTCATTGACTATTGGAGTGTTACTTGAAGATAACTCTTTAAAATGTTCAAAACATGATGAAAGGGGGACTTCTGTATTATTAGCGCGCTTCTTTTGAAACATTCTATAAAACTTTTTAGGGTCGCTTTTACGTAGATGCTCAAGCATGTCGCCTTCTTGGTGTTTATACTGCCGTTTTAACTTATTTTCGAACACTTTGTATTGTCTCTTCGTAGAAATAAGTCTTTGATGATTTTCTGCTATTTTGTTTTTATTAAACATATTTAACGCACTTAAATAAACATGACGAAGTCTTCTACACTCACAATTGAACCATGGCTTATCAGTAGTTTTACAAACAAATTTTCGGCTAGTACGTTGAGAGTCATTCGATTTATTACTGGTACTTCTAAAAAATGGCGCAACAATGTCCGTTAACTGGGTAGTAAAAGTTTCAATATAATTGTCAATACCATCTTGTGATTTTTGAGCATCACAAAAAACTATTTGGCTGAGTAACCCACTATTCAAAATTAAGGATTCGTAACACTGTTCTTTTAAGTCATCGTTCCACCGAAACTTGTAGATACATTACGGTTTTGTTGTTCATGTGTATAAGACAGCGCTTTGCATTGTAGACGTATGTGAAGAGGCGCATGATCACTGAACGCAGTAAAGTTACTAACTATAAACTGTTCCACAATGTGAAAATAGTCAAACGGTACTATAAGGTAATCAACGACACTCATGCCACGCGAACCACAAAAAAATAAAATCGTTAGCCATTCCATCTTTGTGTCGACCATTCACAATTCGAAGTCCAGTACTTCTACACAAATTTAACAGTTTAGCGCCATACTCATTGGTACCTTGATCCGGATTCCTTCGAACAGGTAGATTATTGTCACTCATATAATTAAAAATGTGATTGAAATCGTCAAAAATTGATCCATACAAACTATCATGTTTAATAAAATCATTACCTATTGCAGTTCTAGCATTCATATCACCTAATAAAAATACCTTAGAAGACTCAGTTGAATATCTTTCAACACAATTAATCAGTTCATAAAATATGTCACATTCATACATTTTATAATAATTTGAGCTAATTGGTGGTAAATAGACACAACCAACATAATAATCTTGACCACAAATTGTCACATCTTTTGATACTTGTAACCATATAATTGTATCATGGAGAACTTTAACAACTTTAATAAAGTTAGAAAAACAGCTTTTAATCATGAGGAAAATTCGACCTCCCTGTTTATATTTACTTTTTAATAAAGGAACGGGTTTACATATAAAACCATCTATAACATTATCATATGCATTGTCAATCCAACACTCAGACAAAATAATTACATCATAAGAACTAATATAATTTAAAAAGTTAGGCTCAGACAGTTTATCATGTAGACCACCATTAATGTTCCAATACAAAAAATGACAATGATGAAATACTTCTCGATGTATCCTAATCAGCTTCAGTATGCACCTCGCGCGTGGGTCTAATTTTAGATTCTAAAGAATTCCCAAACTATGTATAGAACTCAAACCTATTCTACGGGAAGAGAAAAAAAAGGGGGGGTCAAAGACATGCCAATTCCAGCATGTATAATAGATGTGCCATTTGACTTTGGTACACTTAAAGTGGTTGCTGCTACTGTGACAATGTCCAGTACAGGGTGACATCCTCCGCTATTGCTTGCAATAGCAAATCTAGTCCGGCAGTTTTATCCAAGCCTTAAATGATGGAAACTTTATATTCGGTATGATGATGGGGTAGTATCCCTAGGGTGCATTCACTATTTTTATTTCAAATGGGGTCAACTTGGCACTATTTGGGGCCGGAATATGGGTGGGGTCATTTTAGACTATTGATTCGCTACTGGTAGAACCTTTAAGTTTTGTGTAATACAAGAGACCGATGTCCAGGTGTCCATTCCACATTTTTTATTTCAGCCTGGGTCATCTTGGCATTATTTTAGGGGTCAATTTTCATGGAACATTCTAGAACAATAGTCATGTGATTAGTCATGTGATAGGGTTGGATTATTCCTATGTACTTTTATGTTATATAATGATAGATTATTACAGGTAGCACCATATGTAGCTGTAATTCGACTTTGGAATTTTTAAAATGGCCGCTGTTACCATGGAAACTGCAAAATGTGAATTTTTAAAATGCTTCAAATTTAATGAAATTTTACAGAGATGTTAACGAGTGTATGTAGATTTGGAATTTCCAAATGGCCGTCGTTGCCATGGAAACAACAAAAATGCGAAAAATCTAGATTGGGTCCAATTTTATGAAACTTGTAAGTAATGTGACCTGTCACGTGTAGATGTGCTATCCGACTTTGAAATTTCAAAATGGCTGCCGCTACCATGGAAACAGCAGAACAATGGTTGGGGCCGTTTTGGACTTTTGTGTTAGCCTCCTAACGCAGGATTACTTGTTATTAAGTCGCCAAAACGGAGTTTTGGGACTTTATGTTTTGTCCTGTTTCTTATTAAGTCGCCAAAACCGAGTTTTGGAGACTTTATGTTTTGTCCCGTTTCTTATTATTATTATTAAGTCGCCAAAACGGAGTTTTGGAGACTTTATGTTTTTGTCCTGTTTCTTATTTTTATTATGTCACCCGATCGACAATGTCGGGTGACATATTGCTTTTCCTCTGTTTCTTTTTCCTATTATTAAGTCGCCAAAACGGAGTTTTGGAGACTTATTGTTTTTGTCCCGTTTCTTATTATTAAGTCGCCAAAACGGAGTTTTGGAGACTTATTGTTTTTGTCCCGTTTCTTATTAAGTCGCCAAAACGGAGTTTTGGAGACTTTATGTTTTTGTCCCGTTTCTTATTATTATTATTATTATTATTATTATTATTATTATTATTCTTCTTAACCCTAATTTGTCCGACCATTTTCTTCCAAGCCTTAAATGATGGAAACTTTATATTTGGTATGATGTTGGGGTAGTATCCCTAGGGGTGCATTCACTATTTTTTATTTCAAATGGGGGTCAACTTGGCACTTTTTGGGGGCCGGAACATGGGTGGGGTCATTTTTCGACTATTGATTCGCTACTGGTAGAACCTTTAAGTTTTGTGTAATACAAGAGACCGATGTCCAGGTGTCCATTCCACATTTTTTATTTCAGCCTGGGGTCATCTTGGCATTATTTTAGGGGTCAATTTTCATGGAACATTCTAGAACAATAGTCATGTGATTAGTCATGTGATAGTGTTGAATTATTCCTATGTACTTTTATGTTATATATTGATAGATTATTACAGGTAGCACCATATGTAGTTGTAATTCGACTTTGGAATTTTTAAAATGGCCGCCGTTACCATGGAAACTGCAAAATGTGAAAATTTTTAAAATGCTTCAAATTTAATGAAATCTTACAGAGATGTTAACGAGTGTATGTAGATTTGGAATTTGACTTTGAATTTCAAAATGGCCACCGTTGCCATGGAAACAACAAAAATGCGAAAATGTAGATTTGGTCCAATCTTTATGAAACTTGACAGTAATGTGACCTGTCATGTGTAGATGTGCCATCCGACTTTGGAATTTTCAAAATGGCTGCCGTTACCATGGAAACTGCGAAAATGTCAAAAATTAAAAATGCTTCAAACTTAATGAAACTTTACACAAATGTTGACTGTCTTATGTAGATGTGGCATTTGACTTTGAATTTCCAAAATGGCCACCGTAACCATGGAAACACGAATGCCTAAATTTGAAAATTGGTCCAATTTTATGAAACTTGTAAGTAATGTGACCTGTCATGTGTAAATGTGCTATCCGACTATGAAATTTCAAAATGGCTGCCGTTACCATTGAAACAGCAGAACAATGGTTGGGGCTGTTTTATGACTTTGTGTTAGCATCCTAACACAGGATTATTTATTAAGTCGCCAAAACGGAGTTTTGAGACTTATTGTTTTGTCCTGTTTCTTATTATTATTATTATTATTATTATTCTTATTCTTCTTTTCTAAACCCTTAAACTGTCCTACCATTTTCTTGGAAGCTATAGAGGATGGAAACTTTATATTTTTCTGGGTATGGGTCTGCATCATGGGGTTGCAGAACCCAATGTTCATGATACCAGGGTGTCATCTTGGCATAATTAGGGGCTCAAAGATGGGTGGGGTCAAATTTATTTTACATTTCTTAAATTTGCTACTGTATGTAGAGTAGATGGAATTATGATTACTTTTATGAATATTAAGAGACACATGTCTGCTTCAACATGGAACTTTTTATTTCAGTAGGGGTCTCCTTGGCATAATTTGAGTGGGGGGTGGGGTGAATTTTCATGGAACATTCTAGAACAATAGTCATGTGATTAGTCATGTGATAGTGTTGAATTATTCCTATGTACTTTTTATGTTATATAATGATAGAATATTACAGGTAGCACCATATGTAGCTGTAATTCGACTTTGGAATTTTAAAATGGCCGCCGTTACCATGGAAACTGCAAAATGTGAAAATTTTTAAAATGCTTCAAATTTAATGAAATTTTACAGATATGTTAACGAGTGTATGTAGATTTGGAATTTGACTTTGAATTTCCAAAATGGCCGCCGTTGCCATGGAAACAACAAAATGCGAAAATCTAGATTTGGTCCAATCTTTATGAAAGTTGACAGTAATGTTACCTGTCATGTGTAGATGTGCCATCCGACTTTGGAATTTTCAAAATGGCTGCCGTTACCATGGAAACTGCAAAATGTCAAAAATTCAAAATGCTTCAAACTTAATGAAACTTTACACAAATGTTGACTGTATTATGTAGATGTGGCATTTGACTTTGAATTTCCAAAATGGCCACCGTAACCATGGAAACACGAATGCCTAAATTTGAAAATTGGTCCAATTTTTATCAAACTTGTAAGTAATGTGACCTGTCATGTGTAGATGTGCTATCCGACTATGAAATTTCAAAATGGCTGCCGTTACCATGGAAACAGCAGAACAATGGTTGGGGCCGTTTTATGACTTTTGTGTTAGCATCCTAACACAGGATTACTTGTTATTATTATTATTATTATTATTATTATTATTATTCTTAACCCTAATTTGTCCGACCATTTTTTCCAAACCTTAAATGATGGAAACTTTATATTTGGTATGATGTTGGGGTAGTATCCCTAGGGTGCATTCACTATTTTTATTTCAAATGGGGTCAACTTGGCACTTTTTGGGGGCCGGAACATGGGTGGGGTCATTTTTCGACTATTGATTCGCTACTGGTAGAACCTTTAAGTTTTGTGTAATACAAGAGACCGATGTCCAGGTGTCCATTCCACATTTTTTATTTCAGTCCGGGGTCATCTTGGCATTATTTGAGGGGGTCAATTTTCATGGAACATTCTAGAACAATAGTCATGTGATGAGTCATGTGATACTGTTGAATTATTCCTATGTACTTTTTATGTTATATGATGATAGATTATTACAGGTAGCACCATATGTAGCTGTAATTCGACTTTGGAATTTTTAAAATGGCCGCCGTTACCATGGAAACTGCAAAAATGTGAAAATTTTTAAAATGCTTCAAATTTAATGAAATTTTACAGAGATGTTAACAAGTGTATGTAGATTCGGTATTTGACTTTGGAATTTCCAAAATGGCCGCCGTTGCTATGGAAACAACAAAAATGCGAGAAATCTAGATTTGGTCCAATCTTTATGAAACTTGACAGTAATGTGACCTGTCATGTGTAGATGTGCCATCCGACTTTGGAATTTTCAAAATGGCTGCCGTTACCATGGAAACTGCAAAAATGTCAAAAAATTCAAAATGCTGTAAACTTAATGAAACTTTACAAAAATGTTGACTGTCTTATGTAGATGTGGCATTTGACTTTGGAATTTCCAAAATGGCCACCGTAACCATGGAAATACGAATGCCTCAATTTGAAAATTGGTCCAATTTTTATGAAACTTGTAAGTAATGTGACCTGTCATATGTAGATGTGCCATCCGGCTATGAAATTTCAAAATGGCTGCCATTACCATGGAAACAGCAGAACAATGGTTGGGGGCCGTTTTGGCGACTTTTGTGTTAGCATCCTAACACAGGATTACTTGTTATTATTATTCTTATTCTTCTTTTTCTAAACCCTTAAACTGTCCTACCATTTTCTTGGAAGCTATAGAGGATGGAAACTTTATATTTTTTCTGGGTATGGGTCTGCATCATGGGGTTGCAGAACCCAATGTTCATGATACCAGGTGTCATCTTGGCATAATTAGGGGCTCAAAGATGGTGGGGTCAAATTTATTTTACATTTCTTAAATTTGCTACTGTATGTAGAGTAGATGGAATTATGATTACTTTTATAAATATTAAGAGACACATGTCTGCTTCAACATGGAACTTTTTATTTCAGTAGGGGTCTCCTTGGCATAATTTGAGGGGTGAATTTTCATGGAACATTCTAGAACATCAGTGTTGCATTAATTCTAGAGACATAAAATGTTATATGATGGTATATTAAAATGGGTAGCACCATATGCAACAGCAGTATGACTTTGCAATTTCCAAAATGGCTCCCGTTACCATGGAAACAATGCAAAAGGTCAAAATGCTTCAAAACCTTAAAGTAGCCTTTACTCTCTTAAAATGGTAGGTCAAATCCATTAAAACTTTGATGGTATGTTCCCTCCCATGTACCAATGTGGCATCTGTCATTACATTTTGGGAATGGTCTTTGTAACCATGGAAACCAGCCAAAATTTCAAAAATTTCAGAAATTTCAAAATGCCCCAAACTTGATAAAACTTCACTGAAATGTAAACTGAGATGTGCAGAGTTGCTATTTGTCTTTAAATTTTCAAAATGGACGCCGTTGCCATGGAAACAACAAAAATACAAACATAAACTGACTATGCAGTATGGGCTTTGCTCATTGTTGAAGGCCGTACATTGACCTATAGTTGTTAATTTCTGTGTCATTTGGTCTCTTGCGGACAGTTGTCTCATTGGCAATCATACCACATCTTTTTTCTATATATAAAACACCTCGTAAATTTGAGGCAAAATTCCGTTATCAAGAGTATGTGCATACGATCAAATACAAATCTGTACTGCAAAACATCTTCTAGAATATGCTAGAAGAAAAAATATATAATTTAACGTGCTTCTATTCTATACAAAAATCGTGCTGTGAAGAGAAAATTGCCACCGACAGAGAGAGAAACACTAAGAGTACATATTAGTGACATTTCTGTACTTGCATTACAGTACACATCCGTGAATTACACACCTGCTAAAATATACACATTAGCTAAAATCAATCGATGAACGTGTAATTTAATTGTACAAAATAAGATACAAGTATCGTGTGATACGCGAGCTATTAAAGAACAAAATGAACAGTTAGTATGGCGCTCCGTCAATATATACACATGTTGTCTGTCCAAGGTCCCCTCTAAAAAGAATATAAATATGCTAAGTCAACGATAATATACTTGCACATCACGTGACGCCACGTTCTTCCTCGCGCGTGGGTCTAATTTTAGATTCTAAAGAATTCCCAAACTATGTATAGAACTCAAACCTATTCTACGGGATGAGAAAAAAGGGGGTCAAAGACATGCCAATTCCAGCATGTATAATAGATGTGCCATTTGACTTTGATACACTTTAAGTGGTTGCTGCTACTGTGACAATGTCCAGTACAGGGTGACATCCTCCGCTATTGCTTGCAATAGCAAATCTATCTTATTGTTTTTGTCCCGTTTCTTATTAAGTCGCCAAAACGGAGTTTTGGAGACTTATTGTTTTTGTCCCGTTTCTTATTAAGTCGCCAAAACGGAGTTTTGGAGACTTATTGTTTTTGTCCCGTTTCTTCTTATTATTATTCTTATTCTTCTTTTTCTAAACCCTTAAACTGTCCTACCATTTTCTTGGAAGCTATAGAGGATGGAAACTTTATATTTTTTCTGGGTATGGGTCTGCATCATGGGGGTTGCAGAACCCAATGTTCATGATACCAGGGTGTCATCTTGGCATAATTAGGGGGGCTCAAAGATGGGTGGGGTCAAATTTATTTTACATTTCTTAAATTTGCTACTGTATGTAGAGTAGATGGAATTATGATTACTTTTATAAATATTAAGAGACACATGTCTGCTTCAACATGGAACTTTTTATTTCAGTAGGGGTCTCCTTGGCATAATTTGAGGGGTGAATTTTCATGGAACATTCTAGAACATCAGTGTTGCATTAATTCTAGAGACATAAAATGTTATATGATGGTATATTAAAATGGGTAGCACCATATGCAACAGCAGTATGACTTTGCAATTTCAAAATGGCTCCCGTTACCATGGAAACAATGCAAAAAGGTCAAAATGCTTCAAAAACCTTAAAGTAGCCTTTACTCTCTTAAAATGGTAGGTCAAATCCATTAAAACTTTGATGGTATGTTCCTCCCATGTACCAATGTGGCATCTGTCATTACATTTTGGGAATGGTCTTTGTAACCATGGAAACCAGCCAAAATTTCAAAATTTCAGAAATTTCAAAATGCCCCAAACTTGATAAAACTTCACTGAAATGTAAACTGAGATGTGCAGAGTTGCTATTTGTCTTTAAATTTTCAAAATGGACGCCGTTGCCATGGAAACAACAAAAATACAAACATAAACTGACTATGCAGTATGGGCTTTGCTCATTGTTGAAGGCCGTACATTGACCTATAGTTGTTAATTTCTGTGTCATTTGGTCTCTTGCGGACAGTTGTCTCATTGGCAATCATACCACATCTTTTTTTATATATAAAACACCTCGTAAATTTGAGGCAAAATTCCGTTATCAAGAGTATGTGCATACGATCAAATACAAATCTGTACTGCAAAACATCTTCTAGAATATGCTAGAAGAAAAAATATATAATTTAACGTGCTTCTATTCTATACAAAATCGTGCTGTGAAGAGAAAATTGCCACCGACAGAGAGAGAAACACTAAGAGTACATATTAGTGACATTTCTGTACTTGCATTACAGTACACATCCGTGAATTACACACCTGCTAAAATATACACATTAGCTAAAATCAATCGATGAACGTGTAATTTAATTGTACAAAATAAGATACAAGTATCGTGTGATACGCGAGCTATTAAAGAACAAAATGAACAGTTAGTATGGCGCTCCGTCAATATATACACATGTTGTCTGTCCAAGGTCCCTCTAAAAGAATATAAATATGCTAAGTCAACGATAATATACTTGCACATCACGTGACGCCACGTTCTTCCTCGCGCGTGGGTCTAATTTTAGATTCTAAAGAATTCCCAAACTATGTATAGAACTCAAACCTATTCTACGGGATGAGAAAAAAGGGGGGTCAAAGACATGCCAATTCCAGCATGTATAATAGATGTGCCATTTGACTTTGATACACTTTAAGTGGTTGCTGCTACTGTGACAATGTCCAGTACAGGGTGACATCCTCCGCTATTGCTTGCAATAGCAAATCTATCTTATTGTTTTGTCCTGTTTCTTATTAAGTCGCCAAAACGGAGTTTTGGAGACTTATTGTTTTTGTCCTGTTTCTTATTAAGTCGCCAAAACGGAGTTTTGGAGACTTATTGTTTTGTCCCGTTTCTTCTTATTATTATTCTTATTCTTCTTTTCTAAACCCTTAAACTGTCCTACCATTTTCTTGGAAGCTATAGAGGATGGAAACTTTATATTTTTCTGGGTATGGGTCTGCATCATGGGGTTGCAGAACCCAATGTTCATTATACCAGGGTGTCATCTTGGCATAATTAGGGGCTCAAAGATGGGTGGGGTCAAATTTATTTTACATTTCTTAAATTTGCTACTGTATGTAGAGTAGATGGAATTATGATTACTTTTATAAATATTAAGAGACACATGTCTGCTTCAACATGGAACTTTTTTATTTCAGTAGGGGTCTCCTTGGCATAATTTGAGGGGGTGAATTTTCATGGAACATTCTAGAACATCAGTGTTGCATTAATTCTAGAGACATAAAATGTTATATGATGGTATATTAAAATGGGTAGCACCATATGCAACAGCAGTATGACTTTGCAATTTCAAAATGGCTCCCGTTACCATGGAAACAATGCAAAAAGGTCAAAATGCTTCAAAAACCTTAAAGTAGCCTTTACTCTCTTAAAATGGTAGGTCAAATCCATTAAAACTTTGATGGTATGTTCCTCCCATGTACCAATGTGGCATCTGTCATTACATTTTGGGAATGGTCTTTGTAACCATGGAAACCAGCCAAAATTTCAAAATTTCAGAAATTTCAAAATGCCCCAAACTTGATAAAACTTCACTGAAATGTAAACTGAGATGTGCAGAGTTGCTATTTGTCTTTTAAATTTTCAAAATGGACGCCGTTGCCATGGAAACAACAAAAATACAAACATAAACTGACTATGCAGTATGGGCTTTGCTCATTGTTGAAGGCCGTACATTGACCTATAGTTGTTAATTTCTGTGTCATTTGGTCTCTTGCGGACAGTTGTCTCATTGGCAATCATACCACATCTTTTTTTTTATATAAAACACCTCGTAAATTTGAGGCAAAATTCCGTTATCAAGAGTATGTGCATACGATCAAATACAAATCTGTACTGCAAAACATCTTCTAGAATATGCTAGAAGAAAAAATATATAATTTAACGTGCTTCTATTCTATACAAAAATCGTGCTGTGAAGAGAAAATTGCCACCGACAGAGAGAGAAACACTAAGAGTACATATTAGTGACATTTCTGTACTTGCATTACAGTACACATCCGTGAATTACACACCTGCTAAAATATACACATTAGCTAAAATCAATCGATGAACGTGTAATTTAATTGTACAAAATAAGATACAAGTATCGTGTGATACGCGAGCTATTAAAGAACAAAATGAACAGTTAGTATGGCGCTCCGTCAATATATACACATGTTGTCTGTCCAAGGTCCCTCTAAAAGAATATAAATATGCTAAGTCAACGATAATATACTTGCACATCACGTGACGCCACGTTCTTCCTCGCGCGTGGGTCTAATTTTAGATTCTAAAGAATTCCCAAACTATGTATAGAACTCAAACCTATTCTACGGGATGAGAAAAAAGGGGGTCAAAGACATGCCAATTCCAGCATGTATAATAGATGTGCCATTTGACTTTGATACACTTTAAGTGGTTGCTGCTACTGTGACAATGTCCAGTACAGGGTGACATCCTCCGCTATTGCTTGCAATAGCAAATCTATCTTATTGTTTTTGTCCTTTCTTATTAAGTCGCCAAAACGGAGTTTTGGAGACTTATTGTTTTTGTCCTGTTTCTTATTAAGTCGCCAAAACGGAGTTTTGAGACTTATTGTTTTTGTCCCGTTTCTTCTTATTATTATTCTTATTCTTCTTTTCTAAACCCTTAAACTGTCCTACCATTTTCTTGGAAGCTATAGAGGATGGAAACTTTATATTTTTCTGGGTATGGGTCTGCATCATGGGGTTGCAGAACCCAATGTTCATGATACCAGGGTGTCATCTTGGCATAATTAGGGGGCTCAAAGATGGGTGGGGTCAAATTTATTTTACATTTCTTAAATTTGCTACTGTATGTAGAGTAGATGGAATTATGATTACTTTTATAAATATTAAGAGACACATGTCTGCTTCAACATGGAACTTTTTATTTCAGTAGGGGTCTCCTTGGCATAATTTGAGGGGTGAATTTTCATGGAACATTCTAGAACATCAGTGTTGCATTAATTCTAGAGACATAAAATGTTATATGATGGTATATTAAAATGGGTAGCACCATATGCAACAGCAGTATGACTTTGCAATTTCCAAAATGGCTCCCGTTACCATGGAAACAATGCAAAAAAGGTCAAAATGCTTCAAAACCTTAAAGTAGCCTTTACTCTCTTAAAATGGTAGGTCAAATCCATAAAACTTTGATGGTATGTTCCTCCCATGTACCAATGTGGCATCTGTCATTACATTTTGGGAATGGTCTTTGTAACCATGGAAACCAGCCAAAATTTCAAAAATTTCAGAAATTTCAAAATGCCCCAAACTTGATAAAACTTCACTGAAATGTAAACTGAGATGTGCAGAGTTGCTATTTGTCTTTTAAATTTTCAAAATGGCCGCCGTTGCCATGGAAACAACAAAAAATACAAACATAAACTGACTATGCAGTATGGGCTTTGCTCATTGTTGAAGGCCGTACATTGACCTATAGTTGTTAATTTCTGTGTCATTTGGTCTCTTGCGGACAGTTGTCTCATTGGCAATCATACCACATCTTCTTTTTTATATATAAAACACCTCGTAAATTTGAGGCAAAATTCCGTTATCAAGAGTATGTGCATACGATCAAATACAAATCTGTACTGCAAAACATCTTCTAGAATATGCTAGAAGAAAAAATATATAATTTAACGTGCTTCTATTCTATACAAAATCGTGCTGTGAAGAGAAATTGCCACCGACAGAGAGAGAAACACTAAGAGTACATATTAGTGACATTTCTGTACTTGCATTACAGTACACATCCGTGAATTACACACCTGCTAAAATATACACATTAGCTAAAATCAATCGATGAACGTGTAATTTAATTGTACAAAATAAGATACAAGTATCGTGTGATACGCGAGCTATTAAAGAACAAAATGAACAGTTAGTATGGCGCTCCGTCAATATATACACATGTTGTCTGTCCAAGGTCCCTCTAAAAGAATATAAATATGCTAAGTCAACGATAATATACTTGCACATCACGTGACGCCACGTTCTTCCTCGCGCGTGGGTCTAATTTTAGATTCTAAAGAATTCCCAAACTATGTATAGAACTCAAACCTATTCTACGGGATGAGAAAAAAAAGGGGGTCAAAGACATGCCAATTCCAGCATGTATAATAGATGTGCCATTTGACTTTGATACACTTTAAGTGGTTGCTGCTACTGTGACAATGTCCAGTACAGGGTGACATCCTCCGCTATTGCTTGCAATAGCAAATCTATCTTATTGTTTTGTCCTGTTTCTTATTAAGTCGCCAAAACGGAGTTTTGGAGACTTATTGTTTTTGTCCTGTTCTTATTAAGTCGCCAAAACGGAGTTTTGGAGACTTATTGTTTTTGTCCCGTTTCTTCTTATTATTATTCTTATTCTTCTTTTCTAAACCCTTAAACTGTCCTACCATTTTCTTGGAAGCTATAGAGGATGGAAACTTTATATTTTTCTGGGTATGGGTCTGCATCATGGGGTTGCAGAACCCAATGTTCATGATACCAGGTGTCATCTTGGCATAATTAGGGGCTCAAAGATGGGTGGGGTCAAATTTATTTTACATTTCTTAAATTTGCTACTGTATGTAGAGTAGATGGAATTATGATTACTTTTATAAATATTAAGAGACACATGTCTGCTTCAACATGGAACTTTTTTTATTTCAGTAGGGGGTCTCCTTGGCATAATTTGAGGGGGGTGAATTTTCATGGAACATTCTAGAACATCAGTGTTGCATTAATTCTAGAGACATAAAATGTTATATGATGGTATATTAAAATGGGTAGCACCATATGCAACAGCAGTATGACTTTGCAATTTCCAAAATGGCTCCCGTTACCATGGAAACAATGCAAAAAAGGTCAAAATGCTTCAAAAACCTTAAAGTAGCCTTTACTCTCTTAAAATGGTAGGTCAAATCCATTAAAACTTTGATGGTATGTTCCCTCCCATGTACCAATGTCCTACCATTTTCTTGGAAGCTATGAGGATGGAAACTTTATTTTTTTCTGGGTATGGGTCTGCATCATGGGGTTGAACCCAATGTTCATGATACAGGTGTCATCTTGGCATAATTAGGGGCAAAGATGGTGGGTCAAATTTATTTACATTTCTTAAATTTGTACTGTATGTAGAGTAGATGGAATTATGATTACTTTATAATATTAAGAGACACATGTCTGTTCAACATGGAACTTTTTATTTCAGTAGGGTCTCTTGGCATAATTTGAGGTAATTTTCATGAACATTCTAGAACATCAGTGTTGCATTAATTCTAGAGACATAAAATGTTATATGATGGTATATTAAATGGTAGACCATATGCAACAGCAGTTGACTTTGTTCAAAATGGCTCCGTTACCATGGGGGGGGGGGGGGGGGGGGGGGGGGGGGGGGGGGGGGGGGGGGGGGGGGGGGGGGGGGGGGGGGGGGGGGGGGGGGGGGGGGGGGGGGGGGGGGGGGGGGGGGGGGGGGGGGGGGGGGGGGGGGGGGGGGGGGGTTTTTTTTTTTTTTTTTTTTTTTTTTTTTTTTTTTTTTTTTTTTTTTTTTTTTTTTTTTTTTTTTTTTTTTTTTTTTTTTTTTTTTTTTTTTTTTTTTTTTTTTTTTTTTTTTTTTTTTTTTTTTTTTTTTTTTTTTTTTTTTTTTTTTTTTTTTTTTTTTTTTTTTTTTTTTTTTTTTTTTTTTTTTTTTTTTTTTTTTTTTTTTTTTTTTTTTTTTTTTTTTTTTTTTTTTTTTTTTTTTTTTTTTTTTTTTTTTTTTTTTTTTTTTTTTTTTTTTTTTTTTTTTTTTTTTTTTTTTTTTTTTTTCAAATTCAAATTTAAATGCCCTTGTAAACCAGAAAACAATTCAAATTTCAAATTTCAAATGCCCTTGATAAACCAAAATAAACTAATGAATTGCATTGGCTTTATTTAAGGCCGTCATGACCAATTTAATTCTGTTCTTGGCTTTGCCATTGTTAGGCTCATACCATTTTTATTTCATGTTTTGGGAAATTGTTCAAGGATCATACACAATCTTTATAAAACACTCTAAATTGAGGAAAATTATAATTAGTGCTCATTATACAAATCGTCTGAAAAAATTGCAGAAGAAAAAATAAGGTCTATTATAATTCGTCAAAGACCACCGGAAAAACCTAAATACATTAGTAAATTCTGACTGATTAAGTACAAATAATACATTTATACCATATAAAACAAATGAACGTTATTGGTCCAATAATACAAGTTGTTGTCCAGCCCTTAAAAAAAAAATAGTAAGCCGTAATATATCATGTCGCCAGTCTCTGGTTCTAATTTAGATTAAATCCCAACTTGTGCTAATATTCTAGGATAAAAAATAAACACCATTCGATGAAAAGGGCAGACTTATCACTTTAATGGTGCCATTGACTGTCATAAGGTGTCTGCTCTTGCAATGCAATACAGTTTTCCTTTATTGTGCAAAATTTACTTATTGTTTTCCTTTTATTAAGTCGCCAAACGGTTTTGGTTTTTTTTGTCGTTTTCTTATTATTTTTTCTTCTTTTTAACCTTAATTCTCTTTTCTAACTTAATGCTTTAATTTTCTGGAGGCTATAGGGTGAAACCATTTTTAGGGTTCATCTGGTTAGGGCCAAGTTTCAATTATTTCTTTAAGCTAGTGTGGTAATATTATTTATTTTAATATTAAGAGAAATGTTCTTAAATGGAACTTTTTTCAAGGGCTTTTATTTAGGGGTTTCTGGAATTAGTATTTCATAATTTAGAACATAAATGTTATATTGGAATAAATGTAGAATATAAAGGTAGACTTGCAACCAAATGCTCCTTCCATGGCTCAAAGGAAAATGCAAAATAAATGCTTACCTTAAAGTAGTAATCTTAAAATTTGGTAGTTCCTTACTGTGGATCTCATTACATTTGGATGTCTTTAAATGAAACCAAAACAAAATTTCAAAATTTCAAAATGCCCCAAACTTGATAAAACTTCACTGAAATGTAAACTGAGATGTGCAGAGTTGTATTTGTCTTTAAATTTTCAAATGACGCGTTGCCATGGAAACAACAAAAATACAAACATAAACTGACTATGCAGTATGGGCTTTGCTCATTGTTGAAGGCCGTACATTGACCTATAGTTGTTAATTTCTGTGTCATTTGGTCTCTTGCGGACAGTTGTCTCATTGGCAATCATACCACATCTTTTTTTATATAAAACCTCTAAATTTGAGGCAAAATTCCGTTATCAAGTATGCATACGATCAAATACAAATCTGTACTGCAAAACATCTTCTAGAATATGCTAGAAGAAAAAATATAATTTAACGTGCTTCTATTCTATACAAAATCGTGCTGTGAAGAGAAATTGCCACCGACAGAGAGAGAAACACTAAGAGTACATATTAGTGACATTTCTGTACTTGTTACAGTACACATCCGTGAATTACACACCTGCTAAAATACA
The DNA here is from genome assembly GCA_017311375.1 of Mytilus coruscus. Classification (NCBI taxonomy): domain Eukaryota; kingdom Metazoa; phylum Mollusca; class Bivalvia; order Mytilida; family Mytilidae; genus Mytilus; species Mytilus coruscus. The sequence goes on along the minus strand of CM029597.1, from coordinate 10,957,136 downwards.
CATTAGCTAAAATCAATCGATGAACGTGTAATTTAATTGTACAAAATAAGATACAAGTATCGTGTGATACGCGAGCTATTAAGAACAAAATGAACAGTTAGTATGGCGCTCCGTCAATATATACACATTGTCTGTCCAAGGTCCCTCTAAAAGAATATAAATATGCTAAGTCAACGATAATACTTGCATCACGTGACGCCATTCTTCCTCGCGCGTGGGTCTAATTTTAGATTCTAAAGAATTCCAAACTATGTATAGAACTCAAACCTATTCTACGGATGAGAAAAAAGGGGTCAAGACATGCCAATTCCAGCATGTATAATAGATGTGCCATTTGACTTTGATACACTTTATGGTTGCTGCTACTGTGACAATGTCCAGTACAGGGTGACATCCTCCATTGCTTGCAATAGCAAATCTATCTTATTGTTTTGTCCTTTTATTAAGTCCAAACGGAGTTTGAGACTTATTTTTTCGTTTTTATTAAGTCGCCAAAACGGAGTTTTGAGACTTATTTTTGTCCGTTTTCTTATTATTATTCTTATTCTTCTTTTCTAAACCCTTAAACTGTCCTACCATTTTCTTGGAAGCTAGGGATGGAAACTTTATATTTTTGGTATGGGTCTGCATCATGGGGTTGCAGAACAATGTTCATGATACCAGGTGTCATCTTGGCATAATTAGGGGCTCAAAGATGGTGGGTCAAATTTATTTTACATTTTTAAATTTGCTACTGTATGTAGTAGATGGAATTATGATTACTTTTATAAATATTAAAGACATGTCTGCTTGGAACTTTTTATTTCAGTAGGGGTCTCCTTGGCATAATTTGAGGGGTGAATTTTCATGGAACATTCTAGAACATCAGTGTTGCATTAATTCTAGAGACATAAAATGTTATATGATGGTATATTAAAATGGTAGCATATGCAACACAGTATGACTTATTTCAAATGTCCGACGGAAAGCAAAGTCAAAATTAAAACCTTAAAGTATTATTTAAATGGTAGTCCCATAAACTTGTGGATTTCCATTACATTGGATGTTCTTTGGAACTTGAACCAGAAACCCAAAATTTCAAAATTTCAAAATTCAAATGAAACTTATAAATTACTGAATGTAAGAGTTGCATTGCTTTTTTTAAATTTCTGCCGAAAAAACAAAAATACAACATAAGCTTGCATTGGGCGTCATTGAAGGTAATTCTTATTGTTTTGGCATTGTCTCTTGGACATTCTCTTAATATAACACTTTTTTAAAAACCTTAAATTGGCAAACGATCAAAATTGTACGCAAAACAATCTTCTAAAATCTTAGAAATAAAAATTTATTTAACTTCTTCTTAAAAATTGCGAAGAAAACACAAGAAAACATGTACTATTAGTACATTCGTATTCATTAATACACATGTAATACAACTGTAAAATTACAATAGTAAATATCGTGAACGATTTAAGACAAAATAAATAAGTATGGGTCGCATATAAACAAATGGTTGTAGGCCTCTAAAATAAATTGCTAAGTCCCAAAAATATAATATCAGTACGAAATTCTTCCCCGTGGCATTTTCTGTTCAATTTTAGATCAAAATTCCAACGATAGAAAAATTCAGGATGAAAAAGGGGTAAAGATGCCATTACTTATAATAAGTGTTTGACTTGACATTAGTGGTGCTCCTTGCTGTCATACTGTTCCGTTTTTGCAAAGAATTACTTATTTTTTGTCCGTTTATTAAGTCGCCAAACGGGTTTTGAGACTTATTGTTTTCCGTTTTTTAAATTTTACTTTTTTTCCCTTTCTTTAATTTTCTTACTTTTTAAACCTTAATTCTATTTCTGACTGGGTGAAACATTTTTCGGTTTCTGCATATGGGGTCAAAAGTTGTCATTTCTTCTAATTGGGCTAAGATGGTGTAATTATTTACTTTTAAATTTAGAGAAGTGTAAATGAACTTTTTTATAGGCCTGCTTTAAGGAATTTTATTCAGATCTTTGCATAATTGAGGGTAATTTTATGGAATTAAAATGTGTTAACAGAGACTAAATTTAATGGTTTAATGGAACAATGCAAAGCAATTGCTTAATTTGCCTTACCTAAAATGAAAGGTCAAATCAAAACTTAAGTAGTTCTCCTTAAATGTGGCAATCATTAATTTGATGGTTTTCCCATGACCAATTCATTCTTTTTTTTTAAAATTTCAAATTTATTTTAAAAATTTTTAAAATGGAAACCCAAATTTAAAAAATTTCAAATTTTAAAATTTCAAAATGGGGTTTCATGAAAAAAAATCAATTTAAATTTGTTTATTTTCGGGGTTTGCCATTGGAACAAAATTTTTTTTTCCTCTTTTGGGGCCAAATTCCAATTTTTTTTTTAAAATGTTTTGGGAAAAATTTCCTTTAAATATCAAAAAAATTTTTAAAATTTTCCCTCCTTTTAAAAATTGTTTAAAGAAAATTTAAAAAAACCAAATTTATAAAATCTCTGAAAGGAAAAAAAAAAAAAATTTAAATTTAAAAAATCTTGAAAGGAATTGACAAAAAATAAAGTAAATTTATACCTTTAAAACAAAGAACGGAATTTTCAAAAAATACAATTGTTTAACCCTAAAAGAAAATAAAAGTAAAAAGTAAAATTAAAAGGGCCCTTTTGGCCCTAAAATTAATCTGAAAAAAATTTTTTAGGCCCCAAAATTTTGGGTAAAAAAAAACCCAAAACTGGAACCCCCTTTTGGGAAAATTTTTAAAGAACCAATTGATTTAAACCATTTATGAAAATTTAAAGTTGCCAAAGCATTTAAATATTTTTCTTTTAAAAAAATTTCTTATTTTTTCCTTTTTTAATCCCCGGATTTTGAAATTTTTTTTTTTTTTTTCTTATTTAAAAAATTTTTTTTTTTCCTTTTTTAAAAACTTTTTTTCTTATTCCCCTTTTTTTAAAATTTTTTTAAACTTTTTTTTTTTAAATTGGGGGTAAAAATTTTTTTTCTTTTTGAATTTGGGGGTAAAGAAAGTTATTTTTAAATTTTAAAACCATTTGGGGTAAAGGGGTTTTTTTATTTTTTAAATTTTTGTTTAAATGGAATTTATTTCTTTTTTTAAAAAAAGGGTTTTAAATGGAAATTTTAAAAAGGGGTTCCCAAATTTAAAGGTAATTTTTGAAATTTAAAATTTTGAAATTTGAAAAAAAATGTTTTAAAAAAATGGGTTTCCAAAAAGAAATCAAAATTTAAAATTGTTTCCTAAACCAATGGATCAAATTTAAAATTTTTAACCTCCCCCAAAAATTTAAAATTTAAAATTTAAATTTTTCCCCCGAAAAAATTCAAATTTAAAAATTTAATGCCCCTTTAAAAAAAATTTAAAATTTAAAAAAAAAAAAATTTAAAATTTGGGTTTGATGGAACCAATTCAAATTTTTAAATTTTTATTTGGGCTTGCCTTTGAAAAACCAATTTTTTTTTTACCCAAATTTTGGGCAATTCCATTTTTATTTAAAATTTCTTTGAGGAAAATTCCCAAAAATTTAAAAAAAAATTTAAATTTAGGTTTTTAAAAAAATTTTAAAAAAATTTTTCCCAAAAAAACCTAAAAATCAAAAAAAAATTTAAAGGTAAATTTATAAAACTGTTTAAAAAAAGAAACACGGAAAAAAAGAAAAAATTAGAAAAATTCTGTTAAGAAAATTAAAAACAAAACGTTTAAATCCCCTATAAAAACAAAGGCGTTTTTTCAAAAAAAAAATTTTTAAAAACCCTTAAAAAAAAAAATTTTTGGGCCCGTTAAATTTTTTCTGGGCCCAAATTTTGGGGAAAAATATTTAAAGAATAAAAAGGCCCCAATTGATTAAAAACCCCAAAATTTGTAAATAATTTTGGGATGAAAATTTTGCACTTTGGAAATTTAAAGTTTGTCCTTTTTTTTGCAAAAATTTTCTTTTGTTTTTCCGTTTTTTTGCCCAAAACATTTTTATTTTTTTCCGTTTTTTTCCCAAAAATTTTAACTTTTTTTTTCCCTTTTTTTTTTACTTTTTTAACTTAAATTTTCCCTTTTTTTTTTTTATTTTTTAAATTTTTTTTTTTGGGGTTGGAAAATGGGTTTAATTTTGGGTTTTTTTTTTTAAAAAGGGTTTAAAAATTTTTTTTTTTTATTTAAAGAAAGGGTGTAATTTTTTATTTTTAAAGGGCCTTGGTTTTAAAGGGGAATTTTTATTTAAAATTTTCCCAAATTTTTAAAGGGGAAATAAATTTTAATAGGTTTTAAAATTTGAGAAAATTTTATTTTTTAAAATGGTCACCAAAAAAAAGAATGTTAAAAAAGGGTTTCCCTTTAAAAAGGAAAATAAATTTAAAAATTTTTTCCTAAAAAAGGCAAATCTTAAAATTTTGGGATTTCTTTTAAATGGACAAACTTTTAAAATTTTTGAAATTTAAAACCCCAAAATTTAAAATTAAAATTTTAAATGGGCCCATAAAAAAATTTTAAAATAAATTCAAAGGGCAAAAATTTTTTTAAATGACGTGGGCGGGATTTTTAAACCAAAATGGGCCCGTTGGGAACCCTTTATTTTTTTCCCGTTTTTGGCTCTTTAATTTTTATTTAAAAATTAAATTTTTTAAAATTTTTCAAATTGGGAAAATTTCCCAAACAAATTTTATAAAAAATCAAATTGGAAAAAATTTTTTAATTGTAAAAAAAATTTAAAAAATCCAAAAACAAAGGGAAAAAAATTTCCCAAAAACAAAAGTTTAATTTCAAAAAAAACCTAAAACAAATTGAATTTTAAATTGAAAAATAAATCAAAATTAAACCGGGAATTTAAAAAAAAAATAATGGGCGTTAATTTTAAAAAATTCAAGCTTAAAAAAAAAAAATCGTAATTTCCCCTAAAAAAAATTTTCCCGGGTTTAAAAAAAAAATTCCCAAATTTTTTCAATATTTGGGTTTTGGGGGGTCAAAATATTAATTTAAAAAAGAAAACCCATTTAGGGTGAAAAGGGGGAAACTAAATTGTTGAAAAAATTCCTTTATTTTTCCTTTTTTTTGCAAAGGAAATTATTTATTTTTTTCCGTTTTTTTAAGCCCAAACATTTTTTAAATTGTTTTTTTTTTTATTAATAAAAATTTTTTTTTCCCTTTTTTTCCCCTTTTTTTTAATTTTTTTTTTCCCTTTTAAATTTTCTTTTTTTTAAACTTTGGAAACCCATTTTTTTTAGGGGGACTTTTTTGGGGATTTCAATGGGGGTTCAAAATTTAGAAAGGGTGGGAAAATTTTTTTAATTTTAAAATTTGGGGGAAATTTTTTAAATTTTAAAATTTTTTAAGGGTTTGGGAAATTTGAATTTTTAAATTTTAGGCCCTTTAAAATGGTTTTTTTTTGGCTTTAAAATTTTGGGTGATTTTAGGACATAAAAATTTTTGTTAATTTAAAAAAATTTTAAGAAATTTAAAACAAAATTCCCCTTAAATGAAAATCCAAAAGGGGTTTCCTTAAAACAAAAGGAGCCCTTTTTAAAGTGGTTTCTTAAAATTTGGGAGGTTTTTCCAAAAAATTTTTTTCAAATTTTAAAAACCCTTTTAACTTTAAAAGTTTTAAAATTTAAAAAAATTTCAAATTTAAAATTTAAAAAATGAAAAAAAATTTTTAAATTTAAAAGGAGGGCTTTTGGAAAAAAAAATGACCCTTGGTTTTTTAAAAAATTTTTTAAAAAATTCTATTGGGTTTTCTTTTTTTTTTAAAACCTTGTTTTGGAAAATTTTTTTTAAAATTTTCCCCAAAATTTACAAAATCTTTTAAAAAAAAGAAAGAAAAAAATTTTTTAAAATTTCTAAATTCAAAAAAAATTGTTAAAAAATTTTAAAAAAAAAAAGGGTAAAAATTTCCCAAAAAACACGGAAAAAAACCCAAAAAAACATAAATCTAAAACTTTTTAAATTTAAAAAAAAAATACAAAGGAAATTTAAATTAAAAAAAAAACATAGTATTTGGGTAAAAAAAAACAGTTGTTGGGCCCCAAAAAAAAATTTGGTTGTGGGTTAAAAAATTTTGAAGTCCCCGTTAAAATTTAAATCAAAGAACCCCCTTTGGGGAATTTTTCCCGGGTTTAAAAAAGTTTAAAAAACCCCCAAACGTAAAAAAAAAGAAAAAAAGGGGTTTAAAACCAATTAAGGGAAATTTTTTGCTTTGAAATTTTTGGGTTTCTTTCTTAAATGCCAAAACTTTTTTTTTCCGTTTTTAATGCCAAAACTTTTGGGCTTTTTTTTTTAAATTTGGGCAAATTTTTTTTCTTATTTTTTTCCCTTTTTTTAATTTTTTTTTCCTTTTTAATTTTAAATTTTTTCCTTTTTTAAACTTGGAAACCCTTTTTTTGGGTAGGGGTGACTTTTTTTAAAAGTTTGTGGGGTTAAACCCAATTTTAAAAGTGGGGTTAAATTTTTTCATTAAAAATTTCTTAAATTTGATTATTTGGGGGGTTTTGGAAATTTGGAAAATTTTTTTAAAAATTTAAAATGGTTTGGGTTAAAAAAAAAAGGTTTAAATTTAAATTAAATGGGTCCTTCCAAAAAATTTGAAAAATAAAATTTAAAAAAATCCCAAAATTTAAAGAAAATTAGCTAAAATCAATCGATGAACGTGTAATTTAATTGTACAAAATAAGATACAAGTATCGTGTGATACGCGAGCTATTAAAGAACAAAATGAACAGTTAGTATGGCGCTCCGTCAATATATACACATGTTGTCTGTCCAAGGTCCCTCTAAAAAGAATATAAATATGCTAAGTCAACGATAATATACTTGCACATCACGTGACGCCACGTTCTTCCTCGCGCGTGGGTCTAATTTTAGATTCTAAAGAATTCCCAAACTATGTATAGAACTCAAACCTATTCTACGGGATGAGAAAAAAAGGGTCAAAGACATGCCAATTCCAGCATGTATAATAGATGTGCCATTTGACTTTGATACACTTTAAGTGGTTGCTGCTACTGTGACAATGTCCAGTACAGGGTGACATCCTCCGCTATTGCTTGCAATAGCAAATCTATCTTATTGTTTTGTCCTGTTTCTTATTAAGTCGCCAAAACGGAGTTTTGGAGACTTATTGTTTTGTCCGTGTTTATTAAGTCGCCAAAACGGAGTTTTGAGACTTATTGTTTTGTCCCGTTTCTTATTATTATTATTCTTATTCTTCTTTTCTAAACCCTTAAACTGTCCTACCATTTTCTTGGAAGCTATAGAGGATGGAAACTTTATATTTTTCTGGGTATGGGTCTGCATCATGGGGTTGCAGAACCCAATGTTCATGATACGAGGGTGTCATCTTGGCATAATTAGGGGGCTCAAAGATGGTGGGGTCAAATTTATTTTACATTTCTTAAATTTGCTACTGTATGTAGAGTAGATGGAATTATGATTACTTTTATGAATATTAAGAGACACATGTCTGCTTCAACATGGAACTTTTTTATTTCAGTAGGGGTCTCCTTGGCATAATTTGAGGGGTTAATTTTCATGGAACATTCTAGAACATCAGTGTTGCATTAATTCTAGAGACATAAAATGTTATATGATGGTATATTATAATGGTAGTACCATATGCAACAGCAGTTTGACTTTGCAATTTCCAAAATGGCTGCCGTTACCATGGAAACAATGCAAAAAGGTCAAAATGCTTCAAAACCTTAAAGTAGCCTTTACTCTCTTAAAATGGTAGGTCAAATCCATTGAAACTTTGATGGTATGTTCCTCCCATGTACCAATGTGGCATCTGTCATTACATTTTGGGAATGGTCTTTGTAACCATGGAAACCAGCCAAAATTTCAAAATTTCAGAAATTTCAAAATGCCCCAAACTTGATAAAACTTCACTGAAATGTCACCTGAGATGTGCAGAGTTGCTATTTGTCTTTTGAATTTCAAAATGGCCGCCGTTGCCATGGAAACAACAAAAAATACAAACATAAACTGACTATGCAGTATGGGCTTTTCTCATTGTTGAAGGCCGTACATTGACCTATAGTTGTTAATTTCTGTGTCATTTGGTCTCTTGCGGAGAGTTGTCTCATTGGCAATCATACCACATCTTCTTTTTTATATATAAAACACCTCGTAAATTTGAGGCAAAATTCCGTTATCAAGAGTATGTGCATACGATCAAATACAAATCTGTACTGCAAAACATCTTCTAGAATATGCTAGAAGAAAAAAATATATAATTTGACGTGCTTCTATTCTATACACAAATCGTGCTGTGAAGAGAAAATCGCCACCGACAGAGAGAGAAACACTAAGAGTACATATTAGTGACATTTCTGTACTTGCATTACAGTACACATCCGTGAATTACACATCTGCTAAAATATACACATTAGCTGAAATCAATCGATGAACGTGTAATTTAATTGTACAAAATAAGATACAAGTATCGTGTGATACGCGAGCTATTAAAGAACAAAATGAACAGTTAGTATGGCGCTCCGTCAATATATACACAAATTGTCTGTCCAAGGTCCCCTCTAAAAAGAATATAAATATGCTAAGTTCACGATAATATACTTGCACATCACGTGACGCCACGTTCTTCCTCGCGCGTGGGTCTAATTTTAGATTCTAAAGATTTCCCAAACTATGTATAGATCTCAAACCTATTCTACGGGATGAGAAAAAAAAGGAGGGGGGATCAAAGACATGCCAATTCCAGCATGTATAATAGATGTGTCATTTGACTTTGGTACACTTTAAGTGGTTGCTGCTACTGTGACAATGTCCAGTACAGGGTGACATCCTCCGCTATTGCTTGCAAAAGCAAATCTAGTTAAGTCGCCAAAACGGAGTTTTGGAGACTTATTGTTTTTGTACCGTTTCTTATTATTAAGTCGCCAAAACGGAGTTTTGGAGACTTATTGTTTTTGTCCGTTTCTTATTAAGTCGCCAAAACGGAGTTTTGAGACTTTATGTTTTGTCCCGTTTCTTGGCACTATTTGGGGCCGGAACATGGGTGGGGTCATTTTCGACTATTGATTCGCTACTGGTAGAACCTTTAAGTTTTGTGTAATACAAGAGACCGATGTCCAGGTGTCCATTCCACATTTTTATTTCAGCCGGGGTCATCTTGGCATTATTTTAGGGGTCAATTTTCATGGAACATTCTAGAACAATAGTCATGTGATTAGTCATGTGATAGTGTTGAATTATTCCTATGTACTTTTATGTTATATAATGATAGATTATTACAGGTAGCACCATATGTAGCTGTAAATCGACTTTGGAATTTTTAAAATGGCCGCCGTTACCATGGAAACTGCTAAAATGTGAAAATTTTTAAAATGCTTCAAATTTAATGAAATTTTACAGAGATGTTAACGAGTGTATGTAGATTTAGAATTTGACTTTGAATTTCCAAAATGGCCGCCGTTGCCATGGAAACAACAAAATGCGAAAAATCTAGATTTGGTCCAATCTTTATGAAACTTGACAGTAATGTGACCTGTCATGTGTAGATGTGCTATCCGACTTTGAATTCTCAAAATGGCTGCCGTTACAATGTACCATGGAAACTGCAAAATGTCAAAAATTCAAAATGCTTCAAACTTAATGAAACTTTACACAAATGTTGAGTGTCTTATGTAGATGCGGCATTTGACTTTGAATTTCCAAATGGCCACCGTAACATGGGAAACATGAATGTCTAAATTTGAAAATTGTTCCAATTTTTATGAAACTTGTAAGTAATGTGACCTGTCATGTAGATGCGCTATCCGACTATGAAATTTCAAAATGGCTGCCGTTACCATGGAAACAGCAGAACAATGGTTAGGACTGTTTTATGACTTTTGTGTTAGCATCCTAACACAGGATTACTTGTTATTATTATTATTATTATTATTATTCTTCTTCTTAACCCTAATTTGTCCGACCATTTTCTTCCAAGCCTTTAAATGATGGAAACTTTATATTTGGTATGATGTTGGGGTAGTATCCCTAGGGTGCATTCGCTATTTTTATTTCAAATGGGGTCAACTTGGCACTTTTTGGGGCCGGAACATGGGTGAGGTCATTTTTCGACTATTGATTCGCTACTGGTAGAACCTTTAAGTTTTGTGTAATACAAGAGACCGATGTCCAGGTGTCCATTCCACATTTTTTATTTCAGCCCGGGGTCATCTTGGCATTATTTTATGGGTAAATTTCGTGGAACATTCTAGAACAATAGTCATGTGATTAGTCATGTGATAGTGTTGAATTATTCTATGTACTTTTTATGTTATATAATGATAGATTATTACAGGTAGCACCATATGTAGCTGTAATTGGACTTTGAATTTTAAAATGGCCGCCGTTACTATGGAAACTGCAAAATGTGAAATTTTTAAAATGCTTCAAATTTAATGAAATTTTACAGAGATGTTAACGAGTGTATGTATATTTGAATTTGACTTTGAATTTCCAAAAGGCCGTTGCCATGGAAACAACAAAAATGCGAAAATCTAGATTTGGTCAATCTTTATGAAACTTGACAGTATTGTGACCTGTCATGTGTAGATGTGCTATCCGAGTTTGGAATTTTCAAAATGGCTGCCTTTACCATGGAAACTGCAAAAATATCAAAAATCTTAAAATGCTCCAAACAATGTCCAGTACAGGGTGACAACCTCCGCTATTGCTTGCAATAGCAAATCTAGTTAAGTCGCCAAAACGGAGTTTTGGAGAATTATTTTTTTTGTCCTGTTTTTATTAAGTCGCCAAAACGGAGTTTTGGAGACTTATTGTTTTTGTCCCGTTTCTAATATTATTATTCTTATTCTTCTTTTCTAAACCATTAAACTGTCCTACCATTTTCTTGGAAGCTATAGAGGATGGAAACTTTATATTTTTCTGGTATGGGTCTGCATCATGGGGTTGCAGAACCCAATGTTCATGATACCAGGGTGTCATCTTGGCATAATTAGGGGGCTCAAAGATGGTGGGTCAAATTTATTTTACATTTCTTAAATTTGCTACTGTATGTAGAGTAGATGGAATTATGATTACTTTTATAAATATTAAGAGACACATGTCTGCTTCAACATGGAACTTTTTATTTCAGTAGGGGGTCCCTTGGCATAATTTGAGGGGTGAATTTTCATGGAACATTCTAGAACATCAGTGTTGCATTAATTCTAGAGACATAAAATGTTATATGATGGTATATTAAAATGGGTAGCACCATATGCAACAGCAGTATGACTTTGCATTTCCAAAATGGCTCCCGTTACCATGGAAACAATGCAAAAAAGGTCGAAATGCTTCAAAACCTTAAAGTAGCCTTTTACTCTTAAAATGGTAGGTCAAACCATTAAAACTTTGATGGTATGTTCCTCCCATGTACCAATGTGGCATCTGTCATTACATTTTGGGAATGGTCTTTGTAACCATGGAAACCAGCCAAAATTTCAAAAATTTCAGAAATTTCAAATGCCCCAAACTTGATAAAACTTCACTGAAATGTAAACTGAGATGTGCAGAGTTGCTATTTGTCTTTAAATTTTCAAATGGCTGCGTTGCCATGGAAACAACAAAAATACAAACATAAACTGACTATGCAGTATGGGCTTTGCTCATTGTTGAAGGCCGTACATTGACCTATAGTTGTTAATTTCTGTGTCATTTGGTCTCTTGCGGACAGTTGTCTCATTGGCAATCATACCACATCTTCTTTTTTATATATAAAACACCTCGTAAATTTGAGGCAAAATTCCGTTATCAAGAGTATGTGCATACGATCAAATACAAATCTGTACTGCAAAACATCTTCTAGAATATGCTAGAAGAAAAAAATATATAATTTAACGTGCTTCTATTCTATACAAAAATCGTGCTGTGAAGAGAAAACGCCACCGACAGAGAGAGAAACACTAAGAGTACATATTAGTGACATTTCTGTACTTGCATTAAACACATCCGTGAATTACACCTGCAAAATATACATTAGCTGAAATCAATCGATGAACGTGTAATTTAATTGTACAAAATAAAATACAAG